>RPOG01000219.1:0-227500 GCA_008086565.1 Thalassoma bifasciatum
CAATTTCCATTCACCGTAACATCCAGAGCACAACTTGTACTGGTTAGCTGACTGTTTTTCAAGGTCTGTAGGGAGGAAAAGTGGCTTTACTGATCTGCACATGTACCCAGTCTTAAACTTTACATTATTGCATTGTGTAAAGCACTCAGCTTAGATTTTAGATGGCTACAAAAAGTATTAAAAGTAAGCCATATTCACCATTCACAGCTTTACAAGCGCAAAAACAAAAAAACACATCACACACACTCACACACACTCACACACACACACACACACACACACACACAAAGTCTACTCTGTCTTTAAAACATTATGAAGGCGAAGCTATAGGGCTGAGTGACTTGCAGAAATTCCCCCTATATTGGACTCGTGATTTATTGTGCATTTATTCTTAGGTTCCCCATCTTATGTGTTGTTGATATCAATTGCTAAATCAATTGATATTTTATTGCTTGCAGATAATGAAAACCAAAATTCAGTGTCTCAGAAAATTACTTACCAACTTAAAGTTATCTTTATTGCTACTTCTTGACATTTTCTTTTTGAACCACTTTTCCCCACTTGGATTGTTTCCCTTGCAAAGGTACTTTCCAACAGTTTGGCTCTTTGGTTGAAACAGGGTTGAGTAACACTGACGTAGAGCATATAACATCTACTGCAAAAAAAAAAAAAAAAAAATTAGCATTCTGACACATTTGAGGTTGAAGAAATATTGTACTTTCTGTGTTCAGAATAATGCAGTAAGCCCCATTGCAATTTAATCTAATTTGCAATCAATTGCCCAGCCCTACCAAGTTTAGTGTGGATTATAAATGTACTACTATTATTGTGTTGCTGGAATGGTCCAAAAAAAGTGAAACTACCATCAGGAGGGAATAGAGAGTTAAAAGTCACTTTAAATCACAAAGAGCTCATCAAAACATTCAATCTGGGATGATTTTACGAAATGTCCACACAGGCAAAAATGTTCCCTAAAGAAAGGTTTTATATCATGTTTTAGTCCTTATAAGTAGTTAAAGATGAACACACATATACACATATATACACGTACATATATACACACACAAGCCTCCACTACCAGAGGCAAACCTGCCCTGCTGTCCTATGCTTGAGCAGCATCAGATGGATTATGAGCGCATACCTCAGATGTACCTGCAGGTAGCGAAAGAATCCATTTTGGGGCCGACTGTCAAGCGTGTAAAGTTTTATTTCACTCATCAATGGAAAGATGCCGCTCATGCATCCATCTTGGCTGCTGTGCAGCGCTGCGAGCAAAGAGCATTGGAGATGATGGCTATCTGCACAGGCAAACAATTCAGCACACATAGTTTCCCCTGTGGAGGAGAAGATAAGCGTCGGGACTTGTTTGTGTTGACTCTGCTTGTGTTTGGTATTATTCGGTAAGAGGATATAAAAAGAATGTAAAGATCACAAGCAGAAGAGTAAATGTTGTCAGGAGGGAAGACGATTCTCAGGGGGTTTGAATTTTCCATTGCTAGAAGGAATACTTAAGCAATAAAACTGCTGATTCTCAAAGACAGTTTTCAACTTTGGAAATGTATTCACCAACGCAAAGACATATGGGTATCCACATGATACCCATATTGCTCTGAGCTCTTTGTGTATCATGAAGCAGTTTGTCTTTTAAATATCTTTAAACTGATCCACTCACAGTTTTTTGCTGTGATGTGTTAAAATGAGGAAATGAAATAGCACATCTTTGTTTTCAGGGTAGGCTTGTTGTTTGCTTCCAAAATCTTTGAGCTCATCTGTGCTTCAAATTATTTTACAACTACTTTCTTTTGTTGGACTACACGGGTCAAAAGATCATTCAAGTCCTCAGCTTTGGTCTAAAACCAATACATGTTTTTTTTAAGACAAATTTTAGAAAAAGTACAAGAACATAAAGTATTAAAGTGCTAAGACTTTGAATGCCCTTATAAAACTTTTCCTTGGCTGGCTTATGAAGAGACATATTAGAATACAGAAGAAATCTACTTGCACACTGTAGTGAAATCTGTTCAAAAAAACCACTACACACTGTCCCATTATTCTCAGCCTGTTCTCTGTATAAAGAAGCAGAAACAGTCAAGAGTGGGGAGAAATAAAGACAAGGGGAGACAATTTGACACAAAGCTTTGTGTGTGTGAGCTGCAAATGTTTCAATTTGGATAAAAAAAATTACTTGCCTTCTGTCAAAACACATTCATAAAAAACTGTGAAATGCAAAATAAAAATAAAGAAAAAGCCTCATTGTATGACAACTGCAGAGACAAGCAACACCTTAAGAAATAAAATTTGGGTCATTGCTTAATAAACCTTTCATCTGAAGTGCTGATAATGACTGTAAAACATCTAGTCATTTAATCACTGAGATAACACTGATATTAAGCTGATGATAAGTAATTCAGTTGACAGTTTTCACTTTCTTTTTGTTGCATGAAAACACTTAATTTTGATTCAATTTCTTCTAAATAATCACTGTGTTATGACTCCCTGATGCTTTACAGAGCTGACCCCTATTACAGACCCACAGTATGAGCTGATGACACTTTTTTAGTCAAGTTTTGAGGAAATTGATATTTATGCTCTCTTTAAATAATTAGTGTTCATTGCCTGTACTGACAGTGAGGCATACCGCAACACGCCAACATCAAAGACGTCCCACAGATCCAAGATCTCCACAATGTTGACTGCAAACAGTTGAATGCTTCATAGGTTGTTTTTTTTTTTTTTTTTTAAAGAAAAGGCATTTAAGACACAAACACAACATCAAACTGCCTAGAAACAAACATGTAATGTTGATTACATGAAAATGTGAGCTCCCTGATGGCACATGCTCCTCACAATTATTTAATTTGCTCTGTCTGCAGATCACTGCGGTGTAACAGAGCTGAATCCACCAGTCAGTCAGTCACTCCTCTGCTCCTGAGAGAGAGAGAAAATGATAACTAAAGAGAAGGAGTCTGTAAAAAGGGGAGGTTGAGTGGAGGGAAAAGCTTTATAACCACTTCAGGAACAACTGTTATTTTAAGTATAAAAACACTTTAATGGAGACTGGACAGTTTGAAGATGAATTTATAGGTTTATTCTCAATAAGGTTGATTTCAGATTGATTGCTTCACCTCTTGAAGGGGGAAGATTTTCTGTGTTTCCGCTTAGTAGTTTGGTTTGGTTTAAGGTTTGGTACAGGAAACCCCAATCTGCATACATTTCCACAGTCAACCAAACTCCTCAATGCTTGGCTTGATGGTTGTGTAACAGCTCCAGAAAAGCTTTAAATCTATATATTTTTCTGCAAATGTTTTTTATAATGTGGAGAGACTCTCTTTGTTTGACATAAGATATGCTTTTCTGATATCTTTTCCCAACACAAAAATTATTTGTTACAGAATTTTACAGGACAGATCAGGGGAATATGAGAATGTACATATGAAATTGAAGAGGAATAGAATTGTTGAATATTAAAAATCCACACCATGCTTTTATCTGAAGTTTTGCCAAGGATAGTTATTTGGTACAATAAGTGTCTTGTTTTTCTCTGTTTTGAACTGTAACAAACTTTTGTTTTAATAAATTGTCACAAATATATGGCTATGTTATTTGTTTAATTACATAAAGTAAAAGGGAACATTCTGTCTTGTGCCATCTCTTTCTCCATATCCATTTATCTCTGTGTGTTAACCGTAACTGTCTTTATCAAGATCTTTTTTGACAAGACCCAGACTCCAGTGAAGCACACCAAGCAGTCCATAAAAGAAAATAAATTGTATACTGAGCAAAGTTGTTATTCCATAATAAACATCTGAACGTTTAAACTAGAAGACTCTCTTCACCTGCTTTCTTGTCGTCGTTCATCTTTATTCATATTTGTGTATAAATGAGGATATAGGTTTACAAAAATGATGTAGCCGTAGAAACAGTCCATTACATCACAATGCAGGCCTTATCTTTCGTCTGCCAACTTTCCAGATTACAGGCTGTGTCTTATCCTTTGAAGCTTGTCATGGTCATCACATGCATGATATGAGTCACATCTACGTCACATTACGTGAATAAGGAGGATTTTTGCTGACTTCAAAAGTTTGTTAATTAGCTATAACTTCCTTACAGTCATTTTCTCATTCTGCAGAAACCCAAGCCATCACAAGAGCTCAGTGCAGAATTCATAAGAAGAAAATTTTAAAGATGTGAATTTAATTACTATATTGAAGATCCTGTGATAAAAGATGTCAGCCTGGAGCTTCAGTTACTTTATACATCTCTTTGTTTCTTCCTCGTGGTACCAGCCACGAGCATCTTGTGTGTCATATTCATGTCACCTGTACATCGCTGTGGTGTCAATTCTGAAACACAATGTCACCTTTGTCACCTGCGTCACCCTACTGTCACCCAAACGCTCCGTCGCAGACACCTTTCGTCTCACCTGTTAGTCTGACACGTCTGCTGCACAGCTGGACGTCGTGTCTTACCCTGGAAGGAACGAAGGAGCAAACTCCTTCCTCATTCCTTTTGTTTCCCCGTAGCTCGAGAGGCTCAGTCTTAAAACCCCCCCTCCTCTCTCCCACCACCCATCCTCCCCCTTCACCCCCCCCACTGTGTCCATCTGTTCATCTCTCAGAGGAGCAGGGTGAGGAGGAGGTGAGACATGCGTACGCAAGCACACACACTCTTCCACGGGCTGTAAACATGTAGTCTCTGCTGACAGACACACACACACACACATATAGAGAGGTTATGGTAAAGAGGAACACAGCGCCAGTTAACACCAGCTTGACTTTATAAAACCATTAAACACTGAAATGTTAGTGCTTGGGATGCTTTCTCTTGAAGTTTAAATGCCTCTTACAACTAATAGTCTTATCTTTATTGAACATAGCATCAAACATATCCCAGACTCTGAGAAAAAAACACTTCAACTCATTATTTGTGCTTTTTGTAGTACAGAAACATATATACAGCAAAGAAAATGAGGGTTTAGCTGTTTTCACTAATGCAGATGATAGAATGACTAAATGATCTGTTGACACAAACTAAACCCAGAGAAAGCCACTAATATCTGCTTTGGTTAAATGTTTCTCTGCTGGCTGAAAAAAAGATGAGCAAGGGTCAAAATGTTTCATTACCATCCATTAACAGGAGGAAAAAAAATATGTCTGAAGGGTCAGTTGGGCAGGTTTTATCAAATAACTTTGTTTGAGTTTTGTCCTTCAAAGCAGGTGAGAGAAAGGAGCAGTGCTGTTTTATTATACCATAAGCTACACAGTAATTGACTTAATTTCTTCAGAGATTCAACATTGCAGGTGGATGAATCACCCACTAAGAAGTTGAACTTAACCTCAGTATCCCTATTATACACAACATCTCCATGGATCTATATACAATCACTCAGAGGCAGCTTTGTTTTTGACTGCTGTAATTTCCAAGTAAGATTATACCCAACCATGTATTCTAATTTTGGAAACCAATTATAAGCAATTTTTGCAGCTTCTCAGCACCTCTCATTATCCTGATTTCCCCATAGAGTCTTTGTAAAACTAAATTTGATGTTCAGTAGATTAAAGAGAGGGTATTTTGTTATTTTTTTAGGTACCCCTGTTTTAGCTATACACAATTTAAAGGGAAAATCCCTAATTGTCTCACACCAGTGTAATCAGCCTTTATCTGAAACACTTTGTTTTCACTACTATCTCTTTAAGGCTCCTGCTCCACAAACCCCCTTCTCTCTGATTGGTCAGCCCTCTGGAGGCCTGTCAGGGGCAGAGTTACAGGCAGACCTTGGTGATTGAGGTCCGTCTCTGTTACATCTCATGAGGAGATCTTAATGTGATGACCTCATCATTTCAGCGAGTCTCTAGAAGATCTTGTGGCCTTTTTTTATAGAATAGACCATTTTGTGTAGTTTGTGGACTGACTCATGGATTTCTATAATCCATGATTACGAAGTGGTTTGAAAATAAAGACGTTTAATATGAACATCCAGCATTGATATTTTAAATTCATGTTTAATATATGGGAAAGTGTGATACCCCCTCTTTAACGTGTTACTCCTGGTTGAATGTCCCTTACGATAACTCTTTTAAATGATTGGGCAAATATGCGAGGAGCATCAAGGTGAGTAGAAGAAGCCAAGAAACTTCTTATCTCTATTTTATATTTCAAACCTTCTGTTGTTTTTTTAAAGCCCATAAAATTCTGTCAGCAGTCTCGAACACATCTATGCTCTAACCCTCTTTGATTTGAATTTGATATCAAGTTTCTGCATTCCAGTTCATTTCAGGCTCAGTTTAGCTTCACGCTAATGAGTTACACTTGCAAAGCAATATTGTCTTTGATTGCCATCAAATTGAACTAAATGACATGTAATATCAGCTGGAATCATAGATAATGTTGGAAATGTCACATAAGACCACTCTCATCAAAAGAATTTTGATTTGTATGCAACAAGTTGTATTTGGTGGTATAGATCTGTTTTGAGAGATCCCTGCCCTTTTACACCTGCATGGGAGGGAAAAGCTTCATGTGTTGAGAGCACAGTAGCTCCAAGGCAGAAAGAGCAGCCGCAAAGAACAGAACAGAGTCAGCATTAGTAAAACTGGCAACATTCAGACACAGCAGAAATTACTCCACTTAAAACTTTAATGGTGAGAGTTAAAACTCAGTTGACCCTCATGGGTTTAAAAGACATTAAGGCACTTTGAACTAAACAGGAAACCGAAAAACAATCTGTTGTATACAGTTTTTTAAAACATTAAAAAGTGAGAAAGCATCACTAGTTGGGTTTAGTAACCTCACACTGGTGGGAATATTCCCCCTGAAAGCCATGTTACTATGGCAATAAGGGCACGCCCTTTGCCCTCTGGCCCCTGCCCTTTGCCTTCGCTACCCTTGAGGGGTCTTGTGCTGTCAGCGCTGAAAAAATTACCCCCCTTTACCTCCTCCTCATCCTCTACTGATGAAAATAGATGGAGCTAAGTGTGTGTGTGTTTGGTTAAATGGGTCTGAGTGTGATTGCAGGTGTCTGTGTGTGTGTATATATGTGTGAGCATATGATTGCAAATGCACACAATAAAAAAGGAAGGAAAATGCAAATATTTGATCAATTGACAGCTGCTTTAATGTGTGAGGCAGCAGCACAGCAGCAGAGGAGCGCTTCCTTTGTAGAACCAGATTCTCATTTCCTTTGCACACAATTGTTTTTCCCTCTTTGTGTTCGGCTCCTCGTCTTCCTGTCAGGCAGAGCGGGGTGTCATACACTCACTCTGCGTCTCCACTGTGGGTAATTTTAACATAAATCACAAGAAACACTTTAAATTCATTCACTCTTATTCATTTATGACACTATCAGGGATGATAAAGATATTGTCAATCAGAAAAAGCACTTTCATGTTTGAAATACATTCTGTACGTGTACTCGATCAGTCAGTGCTTTATGGAACATCATTACAATTTTCTTGGCTCTCTTGGGGATTTTAGATTGATTCAATAATGCCACACATAAAGATGGTGCATTAGCAGAACCGAGTGATCCTTTAAATGTGAAAAGACATAATGATAACAAAGGTGAGTGAGAGAAAGTTAAGAAGAAGTAAGAATGAAATCTTTTTTAGTTCACTGTGTCTGTGTGCGTGTGGTGAAACCTAGACCCTCGAAGAAAGGAATAAAATTGTCATATGATGTGAGAGTTCAGAGCAGATCCTCCAAATTCCCTTCTAAAATTTCTCTCTACATTTTGTATACATGCATTCACCACAAACGAACTTTAAGTAAGTGCTCTGTGTAGATTGATTCAAGTACTTCCACAACAAGAGACAAACAGAGACACAACAGAAACAACAAGAAAGAGCCACAGGATGACGTAAAATGAAACAGCTTTGCACAAAAATAGGAAAATTGAAGAGAAGAGGGGAAGTATTAAAGTGTTTCAAAACAATAAGAACCCTTAAAAAGTTACTATAGTTTATTTCAAGTCAAAATCAATCAGAATTTTGAAGTATTTTGATCATTCTTTTCTCTTTTTTTTTTTTTTTAGTATCAGTGCATTTTATTGTCAGCTGTACAAGAGGTGACATCCAAAACTGATCATTGGTTTTCTCTTTTTCTTGTTTTCCACCTCAAATCCCTCTGTTTCTTTAGCCAGTTGCAGCTCTATTTCTCTTTTTTAATTCAACCTGAAAGAGACATGTTAAAGCCACTGAGTGTTGTCAAAAATGTCTTCCTCTTCTATTGCTGTTAAAAAAGAAATTCAGAAGAGGGAGGAGGATTTTTCCTGGCAACAATGTCCAGGAGATGAAGCAAAACAATCTTTTAAAGGAGCATAATGGTTTGTAATAACACCCTGGACTGTAGCTCTATAATTCAGTCATTGTTTGTGTGTTTGTTTACTTCCGTGTGCATGTGTGTGTTTGTGAATGAGCAGCAGAGTTTGATAGAAAGAAAACATATGTGTTTATGTGCGTTGATTTGTGTGACTGCTCGTAAACAATCACGGGATGCTCCTAATTTTGTTGTCAAACACACACATGGGCTCATGGAAATGGGGCTGGTGTGTGCCTTCAATGAGCACACACACACACACACACACATACGCATACACACCTCCTCCTGCCACGGTGCTAGCTAGGAGTGTGTGTATAATAAGTGTGAAAAATCTCATTAATGCAGTGCTTCTGCTGAGCCGCGGCTGCTGCTAAGTCCCTTGTATTGTCACTTTTCTCCAGGGCCCCCGAGCGCTAGCTAGTTCACTAGCATCATCGCCATGGAGACCACGGCTACTATGCTTCCCCACTCATCCTCGGCACTCTCACCCTTATCCTGTACACACACACACACATACTCACAAACACACACACACCTTCCTTTTCTCTTTTTGTCCTGTGACAAAGCCTGACAAACCGCATGTGACTTGGAGGGCTTAGCACCGGGGAATTGTCAGAGTTCCCCCTCTGAAATTCACACTCAGTTCAAACTCTAAATAAGCAGCCATATTGATTTTTAATGATGCCCGTCTGTGGGAGACCCTCTTCAGTGTGGAGACGGAGAAATAGATGGGAAGAGAAGAGAAAGAAGGATGGATGAGCTGAGTGACTTCCCCCTCATTATGAGCTTTAATATTGTTTAACAAGTTTATTTTTTGTATTTAAAAATGTTTTAAATGTCAACGTTTTGTATAGTTTTTCAAATTAGATGTTCGTTGTGACATGTTTTCTAAAACAAGTTTTTCTAAAAATATGCTCTTCTAAAAGAACCACATGGGCCACAGCAATGTTTCTTTTGCATCTTCTGTTTTTTCCCCCTCAATTTCTTTTTTCTTTTTTTCTTTCTTTCTTTTGCATTCTAGTCTTTCTTTCAACAATTTCTGTCAGTCTTCCTTTTCTCCTTTTTTTGTCCTTGTTTTTTCTTTTCTTTACTTTTCCTTTATGTTCTCCTGCCCCCCCCCCCCTTTTTTCCTTTTTCATTCTTCTGTTCTCTTTGTTTTTTGTTTTTTTCCCCAGGAAATGCAAAGTCATCACCAAAATGCTTGTTTTGGTGTGATTATATTTGCAGGTTGTATTTCTTTGTAAACTTTCCTGATAATAATTTCTCATTTACGTCATCTTCTCACTGCGGTTTCAAGACTTGTATTAAACTCTGTCCGTGCAGGTTAAACCCCACATACAGGAGGCCGCCTTCACATCCAAACTACCCACCGCCGCAGACACGCTGTCTACACATATGGGGGTGATTTCATAGATCAAAGTGCTGCTAGAGCTAATTAATCTATATCAGTTTTAATTAATCAACTTAACCTCAGGCTTTACCGACCACCCTCTAATCAGCATTTTCAGATGTGTGTGTGTGTGTGTGAGGGTGTGTGTGTTGAAGTATGCATGTTGAGTACTGTAAGGAATGTAGAAAATTTGACTTTTGAATGTAACTCAAGAAAAGAAACACAAAAACAAAAGGGTTAAATGCAGGGTAGAGAAGAAATCAGGCGAGGAAACGGATCAGCACATGTGAGTTAAGACTGGAGCCTCCAGAGTAAAAAAAAAGAAAGAAAACCTGTTGAAAGAAGAGGAGGGGGGAAATGATTAACCTCTGAGACACTTACCTAATTAATTCTGTCCGTGCTTTAAATGAAGTGAGCCACCTTGGAGCAGGAGTCGGTCAGTGGAGCTCATGTAAAATGTATGTCACCTTATATTAGCGTGTGCGGAACAAGAGCTGCTGCTACTTAATATAATGACACATGTAATCTTTATTCAACCTGCACCCTGGAGGCGCAGAGCTTTGTGGCAGACATGGAAACAGCTAAAACCTTTAGCCTAAAGCTAACGCTAAATAAACTGACGGTGTATTGACACAGGTGGGAGCCCACAAAGCCACGTTTGCATGTAATTATGAGCATGTCTGTTGGTATTAATGATATACTAACAGGGAAGTCAGGGCTTATAGGGAGTGAAATGGATTTCCTCTGTTGTACATGTGCAGGATAATTGGACACTGTTTTAACCTGTGGAGCTTCTTGTATCTCATAAAAGACCTGCTGCAAAGGTTATAATCTTTGATTTCATATTCTTTTCATATAGATGTGGCAAATCTATCCATGCAGATGAAGAATTTCAGTGATTTATGACATAAAATACAAACTTAATGTGTTAGATTTGGTTGTATGAATGTGATTGATCCTTAGTTATTGTCCAGTAAAGTTGATCCCATGCAGCCATATCCTTTTAAGACACACACACACACACACACACACACACACACACACACACACACACACACACACACACACAGGATCAGTAGTTGTGGACTTCAGATGAGCACTCTCTTCAAGTGGCTGTCAAGCACATCAAAGAATCTGCACCAGCATTCCTGCCGTTTCACACAACGATTTATAAAAAACAGAAACATAACTGGCCAAGCCCCCGGAAACACCCTCACCCACATACAGACTCCACCCCTGTGTTTAATAAAAGCAACAGGGAGATCCCTGCTCAAGCTCAAAGAGAAGAACGTGAGGGGAGCTTTTCTTTTAAGTACACATGACAAATCATCACTGCAGAGTTTTGTTTCCTAAACAGATCTTCATTTTGAAAATGAAACACCAGAGGCATGGAAATGTTGCAAAAGAATTAAGACTAAGCAGGGAAAGATGAAAGATGCACCTCATGAATATGCAGCACAGAGTCTAAATGAGGACACTGTGGTAACACCACAGCTGACGGTCAGACAGGGGTGTCCTCAGAAAGTCTGGGCCCCATGAGGCGATATCACTTTGGGCCCCAACACCACAGCTCTGTTACTTGCACAACATGTTTAAAATGTTGGAGCCGTAACAACAAACAAAAACGAAAAAGCAAGATATTTCCCAATATATTTTTACAACATATTTGACATTTCAACACATTTCACATATATTAATGTGATGAATGTGCAGTTAGAAAACAAATGTACTTCTCTATTCTTTCCTGCACAGAACAGAACATGTCATCTATTTTAATTCTAGTAAATCTGTGAAACACATGGCTCTGACTGAAGAAAAAAAGGACAGAACATTCTGCCTCAACATGATAATAACATTCAGGATTTAAACCCTGCACCTGTTTTATGATTACATTCAGAACATCGGTGGATTGATGGTTCAAAAGCTCTTTTCCTGTTAAGAAGCATACTCTTCTCTTTGTGCAGGTCAAAGGTCATCTGTACAAGGCAAGGATGATTCTTTCTTTCTTTCTTTACTTTGTCTGTCTTTTTTCTTCTTTTTGTCACGTCTGTTTTTTCTTTACTTAATTTCTTTCCTGATAATTTTCACTGCCATTCTTCCCTTCCCTTTTTCAAACTTTTTCTGTTTCTCCCTTTCAAGTTGTCGGTAGTTTTAATCCCTTTTTTGACATCCTTGTCTCCTGTCTTTTATTTCTGCTGTCTGTCCTTTAAGTCTTTACCTCATTTTCTTTTCTTTTCTTTTTTTTGCATACACCTTTTTTTTTTTTTTTAAATCTCATTCATTTTCTTTTGCTTTCATTTCCTGCCCCTCCTGTATTATTTTGTATTTCTAACTTTTATTCTTTCTTGACCGTCTTTTTTGTCTTGTCTTGTTTTTTCCTTTTTTCCTTTATGTTGTTGTAATTACACTTTTTTTCTTTCTTTCTTTGATTTTTCTTTGATTTTTGGCTGTGTGTGTGTGCGAACTGTGGGGGTGAAGCAGCGAGTTCATCCATAAAAGACGTCCAGTTAAACAGAGAGGACAAGCATGTGACCAGCCCTGAGGAAGTTTGCATTTCTGTGTGTTAGTGTGCACTTTGCTGCTGTTTCACACAACTTTTTCAGCATTTAAACATTCGCAAGAGAACAGGGAGCAAAACAGACTGAAAAGTTGGACGAATGGATAGAGTATGCGAAACAATGTATTTGAGGGGGGAATAACTTTTACACAGCGATATCACATTAGCCTACACCGCAAACTTGTTCGTATGAGTGTTTGTGCTGCTCTGCTGTGCTTGAGTCGAAACACTGGTTGGCAGTGTAGTTTCTATACCAGTCATATTACCAGTTTCTGGTTCTGTTATACACTTTGGTTGTTTGAGCTCAGTGATCTGTGAGGACTCAATTCAGCACATTATGTTGGAGTTGGGGCTAATGAATGTTGAGCAGTGGTGAATCATGCTGAACTTATTGCAACAGGGGAAAGTAGAGAGAGGATGGCAAAGGAGATGAAAGGTTTGACTGCTGAATCACTGCAGTGATACAGGAAATGCTGTGAATGCAGGGAACGTGAGGTTATCGAGCACAGTACTTGCAGTTTTCATTGTTTGGATGTGTACTTATATTTTTGAGGAGGTTAACGGCAGGCTTTATATGGAGGCTTCTATGTGGTTGGTGTGGATTTGTTAAAAAAGTGTAAATCAGGCTTAAAGCAACTGTGAGGGGAAAGTGAAACTGAAAGTATATCGGGTGTTCTTTTTAAAACTGCTAAAACATGACAACAAGCAAACTTTGTGAGTTTGTACTGTAGTTTAGTTGCCGGCTACATTTATGGATTCACCAATGACAACCAGGATCGATTTCAGGGCAAATCAAACAAGAAGTGTGGCCAAACCTGTGCCATTGAATTGGAATGAATCCCCATCATTCTGTCTACTCTCCCAGATTTAAGCATGGTGCCAGAGTCTTTTTGTTTGGATCAATGAGGAGGTTTGCTCTTCAACAAAAGTAGTAAGATTTACTTGAAGAAATAAGCATGCAAGAAGTGTTTGCATAAATGCTAAAACTAACACGCCCTCAGCAATAATGCCCCTCATAATGTCACATATATGTAATGTTAATGGCTTCTTTTTTTTTCAATGTGTGATGCTTGGGATCCGAAAACTGGTTGCCAATGTATACACAAAACCACGACATAGGAGTTTTCTAAAATCCCCACTTTGGCTTGAGTTTTCAGAAAAAGAAGAACATTTTCAGCGACATAAAACTGTAGTTCCATGTGGATGACAGGCCTAAAGGAATAAAACATGTGTGCTTTTACAGATACCAGGCGGCTACGTGTGGACATGGCCTTAAATTTGGGATTATGATCAGACAAATATCTGGACAAATATCAGACTTTTCAAGATTACTTAGAAAGTCCACTCGGTCCCTTCAAAAGAAAGATTAAAAAAAAAAAAAATAAATAATAAAAAAACTTCATGGGCTCCAAAACTAACTTGAGGTTTGAGATTGGTTGGATTTGACCCCTAAAAGTGTCAGTTTTTGCAGCACCCTCTGGACCCTGGATCTTCCAAGCTGTGAGGTCCAAACAGGTCTAGACTGACACGCTGCTCTCCATACTGATGTCAAGTACAAAGAAAGCTGAGATTTCTCTGTGTAAATTCTTTTGTGCACCCTACGTCAGAGACACAATCTCAAAAATGCACGCATAAAAGGCAATGCTGGGTATTAAACTGATCCGGGCCAACATGCCGCTCAGAACCAGACAGCCTCCATCAAAGACAGTGTGCCCCCGCTGCTGAGAAGCGGCTGTATCGCCTGCCGCAGGGGTTGGCATGGAGGTTGAAATGTCATGTACAAGGCCTCCTCTGCCAAGGAGAATGGCAAAAAATGTATTTACTCTGACAAAAGAGGTGTGACACACTCTGTGCCGCTCTGCTGCCAAGCCAGCAGGGAGAGATGGATTCAGTGAAAAATGTAAATGCTCGCTGAAACAATCTACTGGATAATTTTGGTGCAAATTAATCTGCTTTCCTCTCAATGTGCGGCTTGAATTATCTTCCAGTGTGAGCTGTGCGCAGGTTTCACTTCTGGTCAGACAGCGCTGTTCTAATTTGATTTAACGGTATTATATATTTAGGAGTCCCTGCACGACTGCTTGAGGAGATTTTAAGCTGCCTTGCACCTTCGGATTAGCGGCATTATATTTACATTACAGAGACATTAGATTTCCTTATATGACTCTCAGTAGAAGCGATAAAAGCCATTTCTGAATATATGCGAGCTGTTATCCCAGAATCAATCGGCTGATTTCCATTTTTTGGACGGCAACACAAGCCTGTCCAATATTTATTCAGGTCAGGCCATCGTGTTTTCCCACATGCCATGAATTCATTTGGAGTGGAAATGTGCTTATATATCTCAAGTGTGCGCTGTTTTCTCTCCGTCTCACACAGACACACACACCATAATGGCATTTTATAGCAGTTCTGCACTGGCTAATTGTTGTGTTTGGATCACTTCTCAGACTGAGCAGGCAGGTGGCAGGTTATGTTTTATTTTTCTGCAAATCTAAACAACATAAAGTGTTGGAGGCAGGCAACTTCCCCACTCGAGCAGCCTGCAGGAGTCAGCGAACCACAAAAGCTTTATTGCTTGTTAGGGAGGAGAGGGAGGCAGGGAGGATGAGGGGCGAGGGAAAGAGAGAAAACAAGCGAGAGATGAAAATAGGCAGGATTTGTGTGTTTGTGTGTGTGTGTGTGTGTGTTCTTGGTCCCCAAATCTAATCCTGGCTCCAATCTCAGGCCATAATAGAAGCTTTTTGGTCCTGTAGCGCTAGAGGCGATGTCCACTTCACTCAGAGGTTGGTGGGCGCAGAGCAGAGGTCAAAGGTCATCATCTGTATAGTTTTAGCTGTTTGGGAACGTCCCCTTTAGCGCTGATTGAGGTCACACAATGTGGCCTCGAAACCTGTGACCCCAAATCCCCCTCCGCTGCCCTTCTCTTATTTGGCTGTTGGCATATAGACTTTCTACGCTGAGCAGAAAAGTCTTTAAATGATGCAAATGATCTTAGGGGCACTGAGGAAACTCAAGTTGTTGCAAAAAATTCAGCATGGTGTTGGGTTTGTCTGTTTTGGAAAAACAATTTCTGGGTGACACATATCAAGAAAATGAAGAATCCAAATCTGTTGGTGGGTCATTGACAGATGAGACTTTTGAACAGGCCATTTTTGAAATACATAAAACAAGGAACATTTGGAATGTAGTGTACACAGATTTGTCTGGTTGATTTAATACCCTGTTCTTAAGGTGGTTTCAAAACTGAAGTCCCAAATAATGTTGTCTTGATGACAACATCCGTTTGTACATTATGATGGAAATATAAGTACAAATGCTTCATGATTTTGTCAGTGAATGCAAAACATGGTAGAAATTAAGCTAAATGGGGCAATTTATTTAAATTGATTTAAAGTAATTTGAATCTGGTTTTCCAAACCAAAGTTGCGGCTGGATAGTCGCCCCACATGATGTTTTGACACTTCAGAAAGCAGAAAAATAACCAATAACTAAAGTGTTCAGAGAAGTTAGCATGGTTTTGCATATGGGGAAGGTAAAAGACAAATATATTGTCTTTTTATGTAGTTTGAGTTGATTTTTCAATGTTAAACTTCAACCAGACAAAAAAAGTAGGCATTATGTCATTGACCCAGGCCCTAAATGTATCTATGACTTACCACAGGCTGAGCAAAGATGCAATGATAGCCTCCAAATTAAGAGAGGCATTTAGTCTCCCCAACAAACCAATTAAGTATTTGTAGAAAGCACCATTGTCCACTATTGGCTTGAATTCTCCATTTGTAGCAGCCAATGACTGATTGAGCAACGCTGCTGCTTTATCCAATATACTTTTATGTGCTCCCACTGTGTTAATAACATGAAGTTTATGGAGTGTGCTCAGTAATTAAATAATGCACGATGACTTTGAGGGGAGCACAGTGGATGTTTTTTTTCTTCATATGTTCTGCTCCATGGCCCTCTTGTGGCTCTAATGGGACACAGATGGCGGCCAGAGGTTGGCCGACAGGCGGTCGGCACCGCAGACGGAGAGCAGCGGGGAGTGTCCTGAAACTTGTTCCCCACATTAGAGTGCCCCACATGCCAGTCCTGAGGCCACTGAGTGTGTCAGTGTGTGTGTTCGTTTGGGGGCATGAAGTGACACACCATCGTCAAATACCTGTATCAGAAGCGATAAAACGAAATCAAGTTGTTTTTCGTTTTTGTTGTGGATTTGTGATGCATAACACTCAACTTTTATCTCCAAATAACGACTCGGTTCCCCCTCACTAAATGTGACTCCAGTCCTCACCAGACTCTCCTTGGTTTCACTCCACCTCCATGGCCTGGAGCAAGGCTGGACCATTAAAATATATTGCCACAGAAGCATCTGTTGGGTGGAAGGCATTAAATACAAACAACTTGTCAGTAAAAAAGGAGCCAATTTATCTTCTATCCAGTCTGTCTCACTACCAGACATAAACAAAAACCCAGATGCAGAAAAGTTTCTAATTATCAAACCTAAAGTCTCAGGAGTTAGCTCGAGATTTTTCTACCGTGGACCCTTGGATTGAATGCCACGCTGCGAAGTAACACTAAAGCTTTTGTCATTTTAAGATGACAAATTGATTATCAAAGTTTTAATATGTTCTCTTGGAAGTTCTTTCCACATTAATCATGCTAAATGGACCCAATTCAGACTCACTATTAAAGTTTTATTACTCCTTAAAAATATGATTAAAAATTATGCTTTTTTTTTTTTTTTTTTTTTTTTTGTGAAGCAGCTGTTTTAAAGATTAGATCTGCAATAAGACCTCTTATATGTGCCAACACCGGCTTGTGAGGGAAAACAACCAGAGGGAGGAACAACCTGGCTCTTTCTGATTGATGGTGGTGATATGCTTCAATTTAAAAGACTCTTATTTCAGAGTTACTCTTAAACATGTCTGCCTTTTAGACAAAGCAACCCTTTTCTGAAAAATGAGGGCACCAGCTAAAAACTGCAGTTCCTTGCAGTAATGTCTGCTCAGAAATTTGCACATTTAGTGATATCTAGCTGTCAGACCGCAACTTTGTGTGCACACAACTACTCTTTTCTTATTTGTTTCGCAATTGGGGCAGTTTTGCAGACCCTCGCACCAAATAGAAAAACAGGTTTGTAACTTGCTTGTCTGTGCAGTGGTACAGTCACAGAGGGGCAAGATGGTGGTCTTCTATGTAGATATCAAAGACTCAAACTAGTTATTAAAAACCAAATAATGTTTATGTTTAGGTGGTTACACATTGCTTTCAACATATTGAAGAATTGGTTTGTTGCTCTTTTATTTCTTCCTACAAAGAGAACTTGTATGTTTTGATCTGATCCAGGCTAAAGCCCTGTTCCCACCAACTGGTTCAGTTTGGTTCATTTCGGTGCGGCACACATTTTGTGACATTTTGTTTGACTGAAACCAAACTCTTTGGTGCCTGTATCTGGTACCATCCATATGCAGATCAGTGTTTAACTGAGCATAAACGAGACTTTACATACCCAAGAAGGGCACAATTGGCTGTGGAAACGCAAACAAGATCGGGCGTTACTTATCCAACCTGCACCAAGAGTAATACAAACGTTTGAATTATTGGAGGCATTGCTGACTTGATTGGCAGGATGAAGAGTCACCTGTCTCACAAAGTTGATCAAAAGTTAGACTGAGTTAGCATTTCCAACATGGTGACAAACATCATGGGGTTTCAGAAACTACATTTGGACACCAAAGATTGACATCAGTGAAACTCAAGGAAAGAAGGTGCAGGAGCAACACTTGTCATGACCTAATACCTGAAAACAAGGATCTTTTAATTCAAAGTGACAGCATTAATAATTGCTATAGATACTGAGGCAGGAAGTTAATTTGCTGTGTTGACTCTGTCTCTTGGGGAATGGCTCACTGTGGGACAGTCCCATACCCCTTTAGTTTGGGACACTGGAGGGGGGGCTATATTAATCATACAAATCCTCTGCAGAATGCTCCAGAGGGCTGATGGGATGTGGCGTTTGAAAAGATCCATGGGTCAGGGAGCCTTTGAACTTTGACCCCTGAACTGTGGCTTTCACAAAGGATGGAGACAAAAGGGCAGAGCAAATGTTGCACCTCCCGTACTTCACAGCAACAGCGCGGAGTATTCTTAAAATCAGACATTTTGTGAGTAAAAAAAATAGAGATTAAAGGGGAATAATATTGCTGTGTGATCATGTCAGAGGGAAACTAGAGCATAACTGATTTTGAGATTTATTACGTTTTAATTCTGCGGTGAGATCTGTTGAATAAATAAAGAAAATTAAACGAAAGTGTTTGGGATAGTTAGAAAAAACTGTTAAGAGTTGGCAGCCTTTCTGTTTGATTAGCCATTAGCTTCTCGTGATGGGAGTCACAGTCAGACCGCCACTCCCTTTGATTACAGCACAAGAGAGCGTTGGAAAAATAAATCTCCCCAGCCAATACATATCACTTCAGGGGGTTGATTTGGCTTGTTGCTTTTTCACTCCCTCTCGTCTTGTAATCAGACATGCTGTCATTGTAGCGAAGGGAAAAAAAACAAGAAGCATAATCATGCATAAATGAAAAAGGGAAGTGACTGAACTTTTTATGGTAGAGGGGCTGAGATTTCTTGCTGTCCAAAATGTGTCTTAATTAGCAAACAAAATTGTCTGTGGACGATCTGGAGAGCTGGAATTAGCAGATAGCCTGACACAAGAGGAGTTGTTTCCATGCAGGGAATTCAAACAGGGGGCAGTCAGGAGCGTTAAAGAGACAGCGGGACCCACCCCTGCTCAGAGCAACGTGGTGAGCAACATTTTTACGATGCCAAAGACTTTGTGTTGACTTAATAAAATGGACTTGCTTGTAAACAGAATTTACCAGATGAAAACGACACGTCCAACAGAATCTATGAATTCTGGATTCTGTTATGGAAGAAAACTTGATGTTTATTTAAAGTAATCAGCTCTTCTACTCTGATCTGCTTGAATGCGAGCCAAAGAACCGATTTGTTCATTGGGGAATCACATATGAAAACAATAAAACCACATTGTATTTGTCTTCAGCTTTGATCACGGATTACAATGTTGCCAGGGGCTAATATATGATACATCAACACAGACAATACCTTGAGTGAATTTTTGATCTAATGATTCAGTCCTGAATAAACTTATGGCATTCTTCTCCCAGAAAAGTGCTGTGTTCAACACAACAGCTGGCAGTTCATGCCCCCTGCTATTTTCTCTCCAACACACCCCCTAATTTCCTTCAGACCCCTCCTCCCCTGCTTTCATGCTTGACTTGCAGCAGCTTTTGTCCAGTGGCAGAGGAGCTTGTCAGTCAGGGGGGAAAGAGGTGGTAGCAGTAGTGGTGTCGGGGCCCGGAGGCTGGACTCCACTGCCCTCTCCTCCCTTAGATGTGCAATCACCACTTGAGGACCAGGCTCTTTGACTATAAAGCCTCCCAGCTGTAACATCTGTCAATGAAACCAATTGATGCTCTCTCTGTCTCTCTGGCTTTATCTACCCCCATCCTCCTACTCCTTCTTTTCTTCTGTTTATGTTTTTTATGTACTCTTTTGTTCATCAAACTCTACCTGGAAGTGAAACAGCTCTTTACTGATGCACTATGGTGAAGAAAATCAATGCTCAATACCCTTTTGTAGATGTTCATTCACCAACTTTGCATGGTCCTGGTTTCATGGAGTGCATTCTGTTAATGTATACAGTATGTGTGTGTGACATTACAGCCTGAGGGCTACAAGTCTGACCATTCACCTAAAAGACCCCCTGCTGTGTCTCCAGCCTGGATCACAATCATCAAATGTGGTTTCTGAATTTCATGCATTCCCCTGGCCAAGGTAAGAACGTAGCAAAAGTAATAAGATCACAGAACATACAGTAATAACTTATCTTTGTGGAACTTTTAAGCAGTTTGAAATGTTTCACTGAGGTAGTAAACAAAATGTAAAGAAGTCTTTGAGGTATCATTCACAAGGGTACATCCTCTGGTGAGAATCATTATTTGAAGCTTACTTTATGGTTTAGGAATACCCTATACATACTCTGATACACACAAATGCTTTAAGATACTAAGAGAAAATCAATGAATTGACAAAGGTTTTGGGTTTATCTTCAGAGAACCAATTATGTGAATATCAAGTTTTGTAACAAATGGATATGTAAAAAAACTGCAATTCTCTACTAATGAGGCATATTTTCATTTGACATAATATGACTTGTTCTTATTTACACCCACACATACATGTTGTGACTTCTCAGTGTGGTTAGTGAGTGGTAATCTATTTTGCAAGGTCATTTTGCCTTGAGTACCAAAACTGACAGTCTGCCCGGAAAAGATTCATCCTTCAACAAACCTGAAACTTTGCACAAATCATTCAAAAATGAACTTTTAGAAAAGGTTGACACACAGACAATAGTTCCACAGAGCCAAGCCAACACCATGGTTGGAAATAAAAGTTAACTACAAAGGTTTAGGGGGGAGCCAGACAGAAGAATTGGCCCGGGTGTTTGTTGGCCTGCTCGTATTAAGGAGTGTTAGTGTCAAACGAGATTGTAAAAATGCCGGTCTTAACAGGCAGCAGCAGGAAATGTGGCTGTTAAAGGAGAGAAGCCAGGTACACACATGCACAGCAGCTCTCTCTCTCTCTCTCACACACACACACACACTCTCACACGCGTGTTACACAGAATACGCAGATTGCATGCAAATGGGCTGATGCATCACACTTTCTAATCAGACTTTACACTCTTCCCTCCCTCCCTCCCTCCCTCCCACAGCAGGCCGACCACGTGCTCTGTCCCCACAGCTTTGTGCTTAATTCCGCCATTGACAGCCAGAGCTGTGCGCTAAGCCGTTACTGGATGGTAGAAATTGATTAGTGTGCAGAGGACTCACCCATGGTAATGAAGTTAGGGCTCAATCAGCTAATTATAAAGCATGTGACATATGTATGTGTGTGTAGGGCTGCATATGTTTACACACATGGACACACAAGGGAGGATATTGGCAAACATATACATGTGTAGACATGTTGGTGTACAAATGTATGCTTGGACATGTACATACCTGCATGTAAACATAAAAGGTTTTCAAATAACATGATAAATGGTAAAACAAAGATCTTTGGGGCTAGTATGGGGATTTTACAGCCCCCCCTTCTTTGTACTGTTTCCACTGTATTTCTCTAAGGGGTAGATGGAAAAAGGTGAGGAAAATTTAAAAATGCACTTACACTCAAGATTAGCCAATTCCTAATGCAGAGCACCTTTCCTACAGTGAAGCATGGTGGTGCTTTGGTGATGCTCTGGGGCTGAACTGTTTCTTCTGACACTGGAAATCTGCAAAGTGTGAAGAGCAAGATGGTTTCAATCATCAGTGAGGAAATCTGTGCACCATCTGTGAAGATGCTGCAGCTTGTTGGACCTTACAACAAGTCAATAAGTCTAGAAAAAAAGATGAAAATAAATATGCCCAGGTTAATAGACCAGTGTCTGATGTATGATTTTAAGGGGAGGAGTTATAGAGTCTGACCAACCACCAGTGGTATCCCGGTCAGCCTGGTCAATCTGGGAACTGTTGAGGGAGATGCTGTTGTGTGTAACGTCTTCAACGTCCACATTTCTGTAAAGCACATTAAGTTGCACCCCCAAAACTCCCTTTAACTCCTGACTAACGCTGCTAGCTCATCCATCTTATTAGCCAGGGACCTCACGTTACCATGAGGACAGTGGGAAGACACAACTTACAACTCTGTTCAAATGTCTCCCTGGGATGGGTCTCAGAGGAAGTGCTGGAATACTCCAGGGGACCATCACACTCTCATAGTGACAAAGATATTAGTGAATTGGAGGTGAAGACATTTGGGATTTTTGGAGGGAGGAGAAACCACCTGCAAATTTGAATGTGTCAAATTTTTGAGGTTCTTCCTATTTGATTTTCTGTTTGCAAACAGCTTGAAGTTTGTAAATTTTGCTCTTCAACCTCATTTGCAATGGTAGTTAAATAATTTTGAGAGCAATTTTCTATTTCTCCCTTGATGCAAATCAAATTTCCTCTTTTTTTTCTGCCTCAGTCTCTTTCCGTAGTTTTCTCAGCTTTGACATGTCTGTCCATCCAAATCAGCTGGAGTTCCTCATATCCTTAATGAGCTCAGGGGGGATGTGGCTTCACTAAGGCAACAATCGCCCACTCCCTCCCTCAAAAATCAGCATCCAGCTGTTTGCCTCTAATTGTCAAGTAAGTAGCAAATCATAGTTATGTGGCAGACGGTGGGTTTCTACAGGCACACACACACACAAATAAATACAGAGCTCAAAGTTAAAAAAAGAAAACATCTTTTTTGTCTCGATAAAACTTTTGTTCACATCACTGTTGCGGTTAAAGATACAAGGCATCTCTTCACACTGACAAACACAAACAAAACCTTTGTGTCCACTGTGGGTTTCTGTACTGAAACCATTAACATTTGTATTATTAATTAAAAGAATGATTTGAGACTGATGTAATAATCCCTCCAACCTGCTTCATTAACACCCTGTGTTTTTTTTCCAATTGATGCAGGCTATGAGTGTACCAGTCACCATAGCAACATGGTCATAATTTATCATAACCAAGTGGCTAATATGCCTATAAGCGCTCTGTGATCTTTGACCCCGCACTCACTGGCTGAAACACTTAATATTCCCATTCCATTGTCTACCCCCACCAACCCCAACACACACACACACACACACACACACACACACACACACACACACTCTCTCTCTCTCTCTCTCTCTCTCTCTCTTGCCCACTCTCGTTAAATGCATGTAATTGCCTAATTCAACATGCATTAGAAATGTAGTGTTTAAGTAATCATCTCAGATAAGATTGGGATAACATTTCAATTACCTTGTCGTTGTGTTATCTTTGCCACAGTGTACATAACAATTAAATAATCAGTGCAGCTTGACAGGAACAGCTGTTATGTACATGCTATTCATATATTCATAAATCTTATGATACAGGACGTGTCTTAGCATGTTTTTTTCAGTTAGGGAACAAGAAGATCAGAGGGGCAGTTTGAATTGTAGGAACTGTCAGTCAAGTTAACTGAATAAAGTGCAGCTGAGTTTATAGCCAGTGGTTTGAATTGGGTTAATTATTCAAATGCAAAAATAACAACAAACTATCACAGCCAAATTTCAGTGTGGCACAAAAGAAAAAAGCATCCACAGAGTTATCAGAGCCGGACTGACTGAAGACTAGGGATGATTATTGATAAGACTTTATTGATACAAATGCTTTTATTGGTTCTGCTTATTGATCCAATTCTTTTTCTATTCCCTTCTCAATTCACTAAGTAGGCTGTACAGTTTTTTTTTTTGTCAACAACATTTATCTATAAGTAGATAAATATAAAATTGGTCACTGGATCTGAACATTAATGAATAGAAATAAGTAAAAATCACACGTTACAGGACATGTTGTATTGCTTTGTTTTATGCAATTTACTGGAGTAGACCACCTAGTGTCTTGAAGTGGTAATAGCAATACTTAAAGTCGTGTTGGACCTTGAGCCTGCATGTAATTTTTCTTTTATCATTCTGTTTGAAAAATATTTTTCTGTTAGCATTTTGACAATTTTGAGTTTCAAGTATTGGTCATGAAAAGTTATTGTGATATTTTTCTGTGATTGAAGTTAAATCGATGTATGCTAACCATCAGCATATCAGTACAATTTCCCATACATGCTAGCATCAAGCTTGTGCTATTTTTAACGTATCACTTTTGGCACACTGGGAGATGTATAAAATGTTGAATGTATTGGGTATGAATTTCTTGTGAGATAATAATGTATATTTGTTTGAGTGTTCAGTTTTACAGTTTCTCAAGAAAAACTTGAAGCACAAAATCCTGAATCAGAGTTTTCTTGGGAAACTGTGGTCTATCAGCTTAGCTTAGATAACTGGGGCAGAATAGTCAACTTAAGGACCGTCTGCTCTGGTGCAATGTAAATATGTCAATGATAAGGGAATCATTGAGCAAAAAGGCCAATAATGTCAATGGATTAAACCATTTCTTATCGATTCTTAACAGGAACCTGTTCTTGATACCCATCCCTACTCAGGACTCATTGTATCTGATTCCCTGTATCATCTTGACTTTCTTTTTAGCAAAAGCTGCGCAGATGACTTGCAGAAACAGCCACATATGTTTTCTCTTAAGCAGGGTTGCCCTTAAACAAGCATCAGTTGCCACTTCCACTCATCCCTGTGCTGCACATTTTATGAAAGAAAAAAAATCACTACAGGAATGACGACGCATAGTTTCCTTGCAGTGTCTTGTGGTTTTCATCTCAAGGCATTTTGTGTCTGGATTAACATGCTTGCCGTAGTGTTTTCTCTTTTTCTGTGTTCTTCATCCAGAGAAGATAACTGGAAATACTGTTATCACTGCTTTTGGAGTTGTTTTTTTTGTTATAACTCAGATATAAAAATGCTTTAAAGGACTGAAACAGAGATACAGACAGGAAAAGATACAGCATGTGATACAGTGGGATGATAAACCTCATGTCTATGCAGGTTTGATTAATCTTCACATACTCTAAACTGCTCTGGCATGTCAGCTGAGACAGTAGCAGGATATCTACCTCTACTTCAAAACTTGTTTTCAGTTCGCTTAGACAGATAACTTTCTACGAGTGTTCACAAGTAACAATGAAGTTTCAGAACAAGAGAGTCGGATTGTTTGGATGCTTTGCTTCATGATACAAAAGACTTAGCATTCAATGAAAGCAAAGCTCTGGATACTCAAACCGAAACTTGGTCCAAACTAAAAGATTGTTTGAACCTTGGAAAGTTTTTGAAAATGTGACAACCATAACATGGCAAACACTAAGAATTTCTATTCACCAACAACCAGAGGTCACACTCAGTTTAACTTTGTGTTTTATATATGAGCTTGTGCTTACTTTCACTAGCAGCATATGATGCTTCCTTCCTCGGTCAACTTGCCTCCTGATTGGCTATTCCACATGATAATCCACTGAGTAGGTGCTCAGCTTCCTTTGGGCTTCCCCCACAACAGGATATCTAACTATGAACACTGAGCATGTTTGCTAGATCAGAGAAAGTAAAGACACTGCAACGAAACCTCTCACCACAGCGAAGAAAACCAAGTCAGACCATTTCTTTCCTTTTTTTTTCTTTTTGAGAGGAAGTAATCAGGCCCAAAACTGACGTATTAATCCTGTCACAAGTCAGAAAATACATTTCAAGCTGTTATTAATCAAAGGTAAATTAAGGTAGAGCAGATTCCCTTATGTACAGAGGCTGCAGGCTGTGACATTGATCCCTGTTCCAACCCACTCTCATTAAATAGGATCTCCTTTTGACATGGTTTGTTTTGTTTTGAAAGTGGCAAGCTCTTTTTAGATGGTATCCTGGTATTACTTCTTGTCCTGTGATGAATTGACGAGCCACAGATCTTTTGGCCACCACCGATGAAAGGTGGGGGCCTTACTCTGCTCAGGAACAGATGGTTGAAATCACGAAGACTTTGTCCATATGTTTGACATGTATGTTTTACAGTCCATGAAAAATGTCAAAAAGTTAAAAAATAAACACGCTTAAAACATTAACTAAGAGAAAATATGACAATAAAGAAAATTCACAGTAACAGTATACTGTAAAACACACTAAATGTTAAGTTTCATGTAGTTCACTGCTTGCTACAAGGTGGTATGTTATGAGAACTTGTACTGATGCAGACAGTAAGTACATTTGCTTTTCACAAAACAGAAAAAAAATCTGGACTTTGTGTCACACTATCAAATAATGGGAACTTGAATTTCTCGAAGTCAGACCAACTGAAATTCTGAAATGTTGCGTGCAGGGTTTTGGGTTTCTCTTGCTTTCTTGTACCACAACCAGCCCTAATGTGGTCCAGGTGTTTTAAAATGCTCTAACAGCAGGTCTTACAGCATAAAAATGACTTTAACATGATGACTGAATCATATATACCTAACTGTAGAGCCTCAAAGGTGTTAATGTAAATAACATGTAGAATGGAAGCAGTCATCCTCTCGCTAACTTTAGACAGTAGTCAAGCTATAAAGATAATAAAACCCAACTGTACATGTAAATAAACTGAGTGAATGGAGGACTGATAAGGCGTTGCTCAAAGTGAAACAAAACAAAAGCCCCTGTTTGTCTTGTGTGTATTGTCAAACTGCGCACAAACACCCACAAAGACTCCCCAATCCTCTGTCAAGGCCAAGTCAGAGCTAATTTGTGGATCTTTTTGTTTATGTGAAAATATAATGAGATTTCCAAAAAGTATTGCGAGAAGACATCAAGGACATTAACAGCACTTGCAGAGCATTACCAGAAAATAAATGGTGCATCATTAGCATATGATTTTGTTGTTTACAGAGAACAATGAGCAATGTATGAGGAGGAGTGTTTAATCACCAAAACACACTCATGACGATTAATAAAGGGGCAGAGTCTGATAAGAATTTGTTAACGTTGGATTTGTCTTCATGAGTTTCCAACATGATAAATTCAAGTTTGCAAAATGATTACGTTCAGAGTATAATAACATTGTCTTTAAACAAATCACTGTTTATTTATGCAGAATGCAAAATAAATCTGGCGTGTGCGTCTGAGTCAATACATTTTATGAAGCTGTGACATTAAGATGAAAAATAAGGTTTACCAAACGCTCGTGTTTAATGTCAGTAAATGTGGTATTTTGCAACTTACGAGTCACAGAAAAAACACGCTTGATCGAGACACACAGCAGTTAGTGGCTCCGACCACACACTTATATTTAGATCAGTAAAACCACAACATCTTATTTCTCAACCGTCTCTTCTTCTTTCTCATGCAACATGGAAACAAGTGTGCAGTTCGATCCATTGCTGCGCTCTTTATCTCTATCTGCCTCGGTCCCTCTGTCTGCGTTTGTCTTCTTCCTCCTCACACTTTCCACCTCTTTTGTTCTCTCACCTTTCCACATCTGTTCACTTGACTCTGCACGCTCTCTATCTCACATCTTTGTCTTATTTTCTGTTTCTCACTCACTTCGTTTTCATTGTTTCTCTTATCTGCTTTTTCTACGCTTCCTCCCCTTAGGTCGTCACTCCCTCCTCCATCTCACTGGGCTTTAACCCCCTGATATTCTCCTTTCTCCTCTTCATCTGCAGCTGCGCCTGAATTGAGCTGAGCACATCTGCCTCAGGAGAAGACTTTAAAAGAGGGGTAAAAAAACTGACAAAGTATAATTCTCATGAGCTGTCGCCCCCAGGGCTCATCACACTTTGCCTTCAAACCTATTGTTCTTGATCCTGTTTTGGGAGAGTTGTGTATAAGAAGAAAAGGCATACACCTGGGCCAGAGGGGGGAGGATAAAAGATTTTTTTAAGGGCATGTTACCTTGAAAGAAGCAAATCAGAGTTGTTTGAGGTGTGTGCAAACAAAGTTGGCCTCCTGTTAACATCAATATTTGCCCCATCTAAATAAATAAAAACTAGAAATAACTACATAAATCTTCACCATAGTGATATTCAAAGGGGGTGAGAGATGGCCAGAGAGGCATAGATGGGGGAGGGAGGGAGGAATGTGCATCCAGTGATCCCATGATTTGCTCTCAGACAGACCCTCTGTAGCCGTTCAGCAGCGGCACAATGAGCACTCTATCGAGGAGCTAACCAGCCATGTCAAGCCATCGCCTGTTTGATTAAAGGGCAAGAAAGAAGGGCTTTATCTGCTAATGATTGGGAGGGAGAACAAAAACTTATTCTGTTTTCAGCTGCTATGGCTGAGAGGAGGACTTTCTCTCTGCAGAATTTCCTCGTAGAGTATAAGAGGAAAATGTCAATGTTTGACCTGATGTTTGGGTGGAAGGATGTTGTGGCTTATGCAGGCAGGGGTCAGCGAGCCTAAGAAAAGTCAATACGAGACACGCAGATGTATTCAGGCATTCAGACTTTAGGAAACATTTTGGTGCAGACACAATCGAGACAAAAACATGAGTGTTCATACATGTAAAAACACTCTCCTGAAAGTGGAGTTCACACACTTTCATACTGTTTCAGATGAAAAACTACAAAAGCATTGGGCTTCAATCAGCTCATCAAACTCCTCTTTGTTACCCATGATTATTCTTTCATTTAACTTGGTCTGTATATCTCAAAAGTCTGATGATATCTGAAAGGGAATCTGATCTTTTTCTTCAGAGAAATCTCACCAAAATTAGCTTTGTACAGCTTCATAGCAAGTTTCAGCGCAGTGTTTAGCCATCTGACCCACCACTCTTCTTTTCTGTTGCAGTGTTAAGCAGCTTATTTATTTGTTTCCCTTCAAAAAAGAAAGTCTGGGCTTTTGTTTCCCAAGTCTCCATTGATAAATCATGTTCTGGTTCTTGCACTATTTTTGCAGAATATTAACAGTTTTCTAAGTAGCTTTGGTGCCGTTCTCTGATCAGATTAAAAGTTGTTCTGAGCCTTTTCAGGTAGAGTCACTAGGATGTAACTTTTTTGCATTTGAAAACACTTACATAATGGAAACATTACAAAGCCATTTAACTTTCTTGTTCATAAACAATAGTATTGTGGTATGCTAATGTATTTACTTCTAACTCCTGCTGCTATTTTTCAAAGCTTAACTATTTTGCAATTTTACAGTAGTACATTTCTAGATCTTTAGCCTGCTTCTCCAAAAGAAATCATTGAAAATCTGTTGCCCTTGCCAGCCATAACTGATATGACATTTTACACTATAGCAAAATATTTGACCAAATAATCCTCCAGTGTGTGGTGTTAATGCAACTGTGTCACTGCTCCCAACTTGGCCACCTCAATCTGGAATCATAGATATTAAACATGTTTAATATTTGTGATTTATGGTCAAGCAACCTTTGACAGAATACCTGCTCAAACAGGTACAGCTCACCAACATGGCAGCAAACAGAAACAGAACTGCATCCATAACCAAGTGAAAAAATGTAAAAGAAGACCAGCTTGGGTATAATTTACCCATATTCCATTTTTTTAAATTGTTGTTGTTGCCCCACGACAGAACACACACCAGAATGACAACGTTGATCACCCTCCATGTTTGTTTACCCCTCAAAGTCACATTTGATCAAGCCAGCCTCTGTGAGATCTCATGTCTATAGGAATGTTGCCTCAAACATTAAGTGTGTGGTCTCGTTGTCCTGAGGAATCATTTAGTGCGTGTTTAAATCAGTCTGAACTGTCTGTATGTGTGTGGTCTCCCGTAGAACGTAAATCAGCAATGATTTAAAAGTCATCCAGTGTTCGCCATTGTATTATCAGAAACACCTGTGTCCTTCCTAATGGGAAAAGGCCAAAGGTCTGCAGTGACGTGCCTTTTGCCCTCTGTCAAGCTGACTTTTCTAATCCACAGTAACTGCTTAGTGTCAATGTGTCCCACCAGAGGTCTGACTCTTTGCACAGGAAAACCTATTAGTTGGCTACATGATGTTAAAGACAAGTGTAGTGTAAAGGCAAATTATGAAGAGGGTTCATCTGAGTTGTAGGACAAATAAGTGTTTGTTGTCTGTAGCAGGTGTCTAAAAACAGCCACCAAGATTTCAGGGTTTCGATCCGTACATTCAACTTTGTCTCCTATCAAAACGACCCCTCTGTTTGCTTCTGAGGTCTAGGTTTGTATCTTCTGCCAACCCATTTTATTGTTTTTTTCCTCCTTCCCACGCCTTATGATTTCTTCCATAAAACTTGAAACAGTCATAGTTGTATGGCTAAAACAGTACTTGTCAATGATTCACATCTCTGGCGAAATATTATAAAAGCCTACAAAAAGGCAAAATGCAGAAGGAGGACAAACTCTGTGAGCCACAGCACATCTGCTCGGCCTGCGTGAGCTCTCGCTGTGTCTCTCTGGCTCCTGGTGCAGGCTGGAGGGACTCCGCATTTTAACATATTTAATAACTATACCTGTAATATTTTTGGTCATGGAAAAAAACTTAAATGATGGAACCTCCGTAGAGGAGCATTATTAAAAAGTCTGACCTAATGTAAGAAGAATCACTTGTATTAAATATTATAGATCCATATGAGTGGTTAAGAGATATCAAAGACTCTTTGCAAACAAACAGTGTTCACAGAGGATGATGGGGGTCGAGGTGATTAGGTGAAGGATTGTCATCATCATTTCAGGGAGAGTCAGGGAGAAATCAGTAGAAAGGAGTGAGGCAGTAAACTATAAAAAAATATAGTGCAATATATGTCACAATATATATCGCAGGGAAAAAAATATTGCAATACATTTCCCCCCAATATCATGCATCATAGATAGATAGATAGATAGAAAGATAGATAGATAAATAGATAGATGGGTGGATTGATGGATCTGTTTGAAACATCTGTTTGTTCAATCAGTCTACTGTTTGTCTCCAAGTGCATACTGGGAAAGTACACCAACTCTCAGGCTTCTTTGTCTCATGACAGTCATAACACTGCTGTCAGCCTCACTGAGTGTGTGTTTGTGTGTGTGTGTGTGTGTGTGTGTATGTGTGAGTGTGTGTGTGTGAGTGTGAGTGTGTGCGCGGAGAGAGTTTGTATACATTGTGAGTAGTCATTCATACTTCAGCAGTGCAGTGGGCTCTCAAGGCCATAATTCATAGTCCACACACACACACACACACACACACACACACACACACACACACACACACACACACACACTCAAATGTTTTCTACCCCATCAAAATGAATTCCTTTGAACAATCATTTTTTATGATGTCATATCTTGCAATGAAACTGTGATGTGAGTGTATATATGCGTGTGTATTCCAGGACACATTTGTGTATGCGGCTGCCATTGTCGGTATCTTCCCAGCTTAACATTTTCCCTTGGTTTATGTGTCAGTGAGCAACATGTCAAGGGAGTCCTAAAAAACAAAAGCAGTGTTCAAAAAGACTGTTGGCCATCAGGCTCTGTGATAGTCATAGCAGATGTGTAAACACTCTTTAGACATCCTACTGAGCGCTAAATGCTGGGAAGTTTCACAGAGTCTAAGTAATGATACAACATGTGAAGCTGCAAAAGTAGGCACAGAGGGTTTCATTTGTTCATGGGGAAAATGATAATTGAGATGGTGTTGATTTTTCTCTTAAGAGTAATTTAAACTCTGCTCACACTAACAAATCAATATTTAAATATTGAATCAAAACAATGATCAAAGACCTGCAAGCTGACAAAAAGGATGCTGCAACTATTTTTGATGAATGTATCCAATTTTTAAATTAGGCCGTGATATCCATGGTTGGTGATTTGCCCTGGAATTTTTCCGTTAGATCTTAGACATGGTCCATATTCACAGAATTAAAAACACAGACATCCTCCACAATTATTAGAAAGTAACAAAGATCCCCAGGTGAAACTAATCCTGGGACAAATAGGGCTTCAGACCCACTAGAAACTATTGAATGAGAATTCTTCAGCATTAATTTGAATGGTGTCTTGTTCATGAAAATGTTTATATAAAGTAACAGGATGACAAAAAATATTTTACTGCAGGTAAATTGCATGAAATCAGATTCTTTTATGGTCCCTATAGCTGAAACAAGTCAGCTAAAGCCTCCCTGTAACTTATTATCTACTGTAAAACCAAGACCTGCCAGACACAGATAAACAGATGCTTCCCATGACTGGACTGAATATTCACTTGTTTTCTGTTTGACAACAGTTAAGCTATAGTAAAGCAAATGAGCTGTATAGAACTATAAGGGAGACGCCAACGCAATATGGCCCAAAGGATAAAACACTAAATAAACCTTAACTGCTCTACTAATATGCCTCAGTGTATTCATTGACTTGTGTTATTGAAAAAGAGCTCGCTGTTCTTCATGGTATGCTTGAGTGGCTTCAGGGGCCCATGTGCTCCTACAGTCTGTGGTTAGTGGGTGTATCTGGTGAATGAAGCCATAGGGTGCGATATTTTACAAGCTGTGCCACTGGAGGNTGCGCGGAGAGAGTTTGTATACATTGTGAGTAGTCATTCATACTTCAGCAGTGCAGTGGGCTCTCAAGGCCATAATTCATAGTCCACACACACACACACAAACACACACACACACACACACACACACACACACACACACACACACACACACACACACACACACTCACACACTCAAATGTTTTCTACCCCATCAAAGTGAATTCCTTTGAACAATCATTTTTTATGATGTCATATCTTGCAATGAAACTGTGATGTGAGTGTATATATGCATGTGTATTCCAGGACACATTTGTGTATGCGGCTGCCATTGTCGGTATCTTCCCAGCATAACATTTTCCCTTGGTTTATGTGTCAGTGAGCAACATGTCAAGGGAGTCCTAAAAAACAAAAGCAGTGTTCAAAAAGACTGTTGGCCATCAGGCTCTGTGATAGTCATAGCAGATGTGTAAACACTCTTTAGACATCCTACTGAGCGCTTAATGCTGGGAAGTTTCACAGAGTCTGAGTAATGATACAACATGTGAAGCTGCAAAAGTAGGCACAGAGGGTTTCATTTGTTCATGGGGAAAATGATAATTGCGATGGTGTTGATTTTTCTCTTAAGAGTAATTTAAACTCTGCTCACACTAACAAATCGATATTTAAATATTGAATCAAGACGATGATCAAAGACCTGCAAGCTGACAAAAAGGATGCTGCAACTATTTTTGATGAATGTATCCAATTTTAGAATTAGGCCGTGATATCCATGGTTGGTGATTTGCCCTGGAATTTTTACGTTAGATCTTAGACATGGTCCATATTCACAGAATTAAAAACACAGACATCCTCCACAATTATTAGAAAGTAACAAAGATCCCCAGGTGAAACTCATCCTGGGACAAATAGGGCTTAAGACCCACTAGAAACTATTGAATGAGAATTCTTCAGCATTAATTTGAATGGTGTCTTGTTCATGAAAATGTTTATATAAAGTAACAGGATGACAAAAAATATTTTACTGCAGGTAAATTGCACGAAATCAGATTCTTTTATGGTCCCTATAGCTGAAACAAGTCAGCTAAAGCATCCCTGTAACTTATTATCTACTGTAAAACCAAGACCTGCCAGACACAGATAAACAGATACTTCCCATGACTGGACTGAATATTCACTTGTTTTTCTGTTTGACAACAGTTAAGCTATAGTAAAGCAAATGAGCTGTATAGAACTATAAGGGAGACGCCAACGCAATATGGCCCAAAGGATAAAACACTAAATAAACCTTAACTGCTCTACTAATATGCCTCAGTGTATTCATTGACTTGTGTTATTGAAAAAGAGCTCGCTGTTCTTCATGGTATGCTTGAGTGGCTTCAGGGGCCCATGTGCTCCTACAGTCTGTGGTTAGTGGGTGTATCTGGTGAATGAAGCCATAGGGTGCGATATTTTACAAGCTGTGCCACTGGAGGAAGTTTTTGTGAGGAACAGGGCAGAACATTTGCATTTGAAACAGCGCTGCCCTGCCCCTTTCTCTGCCTCCCTGCCTTCCTCCATGGCCCCGGGCTAATGCTCTCTTTTCCGTCCGGAGCAGGCCTGTGCACCTGTGGATTATACACTTACACACAAACATGCACAGATCCACCCACCCACACATACACACACACACACACACACACACACACAAACTCCAAGGGTCCAGCTGTGGGTTTGAGTGGACCACTAGGTTAAGCTAAGCTAGTGGTCTTGGATTGTGAGGCTTAATGATGTACGAATGGCCATCTGTGAGCAGATAGACACAGAGGAGAGAGACTTCTCTCCCACTTCATTTAAGGTAGCACAGCTAATGATGCCTGTGAAATGCCTGCCAAACATACGTCTGTTTGATAAATTCAGATTCAGGCTAACAAGAATGTATGAGCTACTCTCTCCTACTTTATGCGTCATGCGATGTTTACAACTACACAAATCAGTTCTTTGCTGTTTGCCAAGTTGATAAAGAGGTTTAGAGCACAGCACAATCTGCCTTCAGATGCCCAGCTTGGCCGAAAGAATGCATTTATTAAAGGGACGTGGATGAACTTCATGCTAGTGGAAATTCTTTTTATTGAGCATCAACCATTAATCTGTGACACAGTTTTTGGGGGCATGATAATATCTCAACAATGCAGTCTGAGTGTGCTGATGGGGAACTTCTGCAGGACATGCAACATAAAGCAAGAAACACGTGAAACTGCTACTTTTCTCATTTGATGTGAAACAAAACTTGACACTTTATCTACCTTTCTTGACTACCAACAGGCTGCTAGCTGGCTAACTAGCTAATTTGGTTGTCATCATGTTTCTTACCCACCAGTGACTTTATCTAAACTTAATTTCAAGTTTAGATAACCCTAACCCTGATTGAATGAGCCAGCAATCTTAGCATCTTCTAAACTGGTAAGTTACAAAGGGAGAAAAAAAAAAAAACCCTGTCCAGTGTGTACCATTAGCACCATTGTTAATATTTATGTCTGGGGTAAAAATGGCTTTTATTGACTTGCTGTTTCTGTGACTTTTCGGTACTTACAAAGCCAGTCTTAAGCTGACACATATTTTCAAAGCGGAGGTTGCCACTTGGGTTCATCTCAATATTCATTGTCCCACCAAATATACATTGATACTATGGTGGTCAACAAGGGATTTTTTTTTTTCCATTTCACTCTTTCAGTTCGGTCAACAATTATTGTGTCATTTTGTGCCCCCTGCAGGTTTGGAGCAAAAAAAATGCTGAGACAGGTCTTGCCACCATGGATACATTTGATACTATAGTTGAAGGGGGCACATTTGTCGGCCACAATTGAAGAGACATACAAAATACTGCTGCCTATGAAGACAAAGGTTATTGATTTTAAACTGCAGTGTCCATACTTGGAAAAATGTTATTTTTAGTTCAAGAAACAAAGTATATTCTTGTCTGAAATACAACACCAACAAAATTGGGCTGTGTTGGTGTTTTATAGATTAGATTGGCAAGACTAGTCTGCAGCAACTGATGAGGTGTTCTTTGTAAAGTGATAGGAACAGTACAGCTTAAAGTAATGTTTTCGAGTTGTTTTTTTAATCAACATAATGTACAGAACAGCATCATAACAAAAGATTAAACCTTGATGCAGCTGCAGACATCAACTGAGGACAACAAACAAAGAAACAATAGAATATGCCTTTTTGGTTTGAATACTGGAGGCTTGAAAATAGAGTTTTTTTTAACATCTTTGTGTCTCTCCGTTCTTTACATTTTGATGAGTCTATATTTAGCAGAATGGGAGCTGGCCAGATTTACCAAGGCCATTAAAACACAGGCTCTCCAGTCTGCATTGTGAAAAATGGGAGCATTCATTGAATGGAAATGGTCTCTGTGTCAGGCGTTTGTACTTTCCCTCTCTGACAGTAATGTAATTCAGGGGACCACCTCACTGAGCCAGCTGTCTGTGTGCCAGACAAACTGGCACTTGGGGCACTTAACCATTTAGGGCATTGGCATGGCACCTGTATGAGGCCTCTCATCCATACATCTTGGCTTTCGCTGACACTCGATGAAGCCAAAACACAGAACCCGGCTTCTTGAGATGATGTTTCTGCTCCAATCCATTTAAGGAGAGGTTTTTCAAAGCTTACATTCACAGAAAAGAGAGATAAAACACCTTGTCCTTGCACTTTCACATATCCCTCCCTGAAGCCTTTGTATTGCTGGCATCTCTTTATGTTCTACCATATGTCTCTGTAAACTGGGCCTCATGTTGTTGGCAAATTAATCATTTTCCTCCTTTCTTACTCTTAAATACCAGAAACCTCTTTTTAAATCAGACCACTGTCTCCGTCTCTCCCTTACACCACCCTCTTTTATTCACTGCTGACTTTTGAAAACCTGTCTTTACAGTAAGCTGTTAAAGAAAAGCTCAACCAGATGTGAAGTAATTTACCAGAGTCAATGCAGCCTTTGATGTAGAGTCAGGGAGGCTCAATTGGTTTCTCTGTATGGCACGATCATTGACTCGTGGTTTCCTGTTACACGCATGTTTCAAACATGTAGCTCACACAGTTTTCCTCATCTCTGTTACTCAGCCTGCAGGATAAAATGTTTCTGCATCTCAGGTGGTCAATATCAGAGTGTTTACATTCTCTTTAGCAACCAGTGGCTTGGTCTGCTAAATGCCACTGAAGTGAAAAAGAAAAACATGCAGAAGTTTGACCCTGAAGGGCTATTAGACCTCTGAGGGGGGCAGATATGCTACTGCATTGGTGCCAATTTGTTTGCAAAAACAATATATTTTTTTCTAAGCTTGATGACAAGGACGAGTATTCACAGTGTCCCCAAATTTCCCAAAAGGTTTGCTTCGGACCATTGTCCTAAATATGTCTATATATGTATACAAGTGTGTCTATTTTTGATAATGGGATTTGGGAGTATGGGACTGAAAAACTGGACAGGGAAATAAATATGCGTGAGTGTTGGTTCAATACGAAAAACTTCAAGTCAGACACATCCTAATGGAGCCTAATGCACAAAAACACACACTGCATATTTAATGGCCACATGAAAGGTATTGATTTATTCGAAAGTGGTCGTCAAGAAATGTCCTTAGAAATTTGATGGTAATGTGAGAATTAAGAACAAGACTTATAAAATGAATTCACTGGAAGTCAATATAAATGAACTTTTAAAATCCCATTAAAGGGACTATGAGATCTGTGAAGTGAAGTGGATTGTGGCGACTCCTTCTGCCAGACGACTTGCGCAAACTGTCGTGATGACATGACTTGTGTATTTGTTTAAAAAAATGAAATGGGCTTGGATTTTCCTTTTAATACTACTTTTCTTTGTTCAAGACAAATTTTAGCCAGAAAGATAATGCATTTACTGATAGTCATGTAGCGCTGTTGTCTGAACCGTAACAACAAGCAAACTCTGTAAATTTGTAGTGTAGTTTAGTAGCCGGCTAAATTTTGCTCTACTCACAGCCTGGTGCTCTGAGACAAATCTGTAATGGGTAAAGGTTGGAAAGAACATTGTCAACAACTTAGCTTGTGTTTTAGCCTTTAGCCCGTGCTCTATCACTCCCCTATTTAGCTTTCATCTGCTCTACCGTCCCATTTGTGTTGGATAGTAAAGCTCCAGTGTCCACTATTACTATAAAATAAATCCAAATAATCGTTTTCAGCAGAGAAAACAAAAAACGCCGATCTCTCTTCTCACTGCTAAACTACATCAGCCAGCGTGGCGTTGTTATGGAGACTTTGATTTGTCTGACCCTATAAGGAAGCTAGGAATCAGTATTTCGAAATAACCAATTTGCCACTGATAATCTCATTTTAAGTTGGGGATTATAATCATCATATATTTAGAGAGGACACTTTTTCAAGATCACTTGGAAAGTCCTCACAGTCCACATAAGTCCAATGTGATTGATTCTCACATATTTGAACATCAGATTTTTTTTGTGTTTACTCGCTTGGTGGCACAAATAACTTGCTCCATTCTCAAATTTCCAGTATTTCTCTCCAAATGCCACTCCAGTCTTTTGTCATAAAACAAAGTTCAACACAGTGAGGTGAAGCCAGTTATACTTATTGGGGAAGTGCTAGCGTGATAGCAAAACCCCACACTGGAATTAAGTGACAGCCAAAGGTTTTCACAACTAACCAAATGATCTGACTTCCTCACTCACTTTCTTTATGCAGAGTATCTAAAGGATAAATGATGTTTAAGTTCTGTCAGTAACTGTAAAATTAACGCCAGGGCATTACCACAGTTGTTGAGCGGGTGGCCCACCATCAGAGAGGCTGATGATGCCATCCTTAACAGCACAAGAGGTCTGGAAAATAATGAAACATTAAGAGATAATTTGAAAACAATGAGATCATTTCAGTGACTCAAAATGAATTCTCCAGTAAGAGGTGTTAAAAACTCAGGGCAATTCAGGCAGTGGAGCCAACATCTAAAAACCACTTCCGTCATTTTTCAACCCCCCCTTCCTCTGGTATCATTTCGGAACACTTATCTGGAGAAGCCAGGGGTGTAATGGCACTGTAGTTTAAGCTGCCATCAGTCAACAGGTCTTAATCTGCTGAGTCCGTCTCTATATTCCTCAGGGAGAAGGAAGCCTATCAGATTTCACTCGTACGAGCTCTCATGGTAACAGAAAGACCAACTGGCCAACTGGGATTTCCCAAAAAACACTTTCTTCTGCTAACGCATTAAAGCTGGGAAGCCTTTTAAATTCCCAGACTCGTGTACATGCACAAACACACCAGCACTTGTTTGCAGATTCATGCACTGCACGCAAAACTGCTGCTAATACACACACATACACACACACACACACACACACACACACACACACACACTGATGAGGTAGTGATTGCACGGTATAGCAGCTGTACTGGAATGATGGGTTTTTACTCGTGTTTTACTGGCTCCAAAGTCAGACTGCAGGATTATTTTTGCTTTAATGATCTATGCAGCATGGTCTTACCGGGTGTATATGAAGTGTGGAGCTCTTATTGCAGTCATGCATGAAAACCGTTGCTTCAGATCTAAATGAGGTCTGATGCGGATCGGCTTACGCTTCCTGCCTCCGGCCCAGTGGTCATCCAACCCCCAGCCTAATCCAAAACCCTAAAACCTCAACTGTTCCTCTAAGAAAAAGGTCAAAGGTTGGAAATTATTCATGCAAGACACCAACAAAATCAAGAAAAAAGCACCTTTTGAACATCTTTTTTCAGTTTTTAGAGTATGTCTGATTTATGAGTTTTTAATATAAAACCGGGACCAAAAGTTTGCGTGGTTGATGGGTGAAAAAATGAAATACTTTGAGGTCCCCCCTCTTTAAAATGCTCTTTCATTTGCATCCCTCCCCCATTGACCTGTCACAAAGACCAATGAAACTGAATGTGGGCGTGTGAGCCGGACAATGCAGGCCAGAGTCCATTTATCTCCATACGTCAACAGGGCCTGTAGAGAGAGCTTTGAGCCAGAGCCACGTTTTGGTCAGTTTAAAGAGTCTGCTCCAGCAGACATGAGTTAATGGGCTACTGATGGACACGCAAAGGCAGGTGCTGTTTTTGTTGGCTGGAGCTTTGGACAAAAAGCAAAAAGGCTGCTGCCTGACTTAGAGCTGACAAAGCATTGTGGCGCCGGGGGAAGCATCAAGTGACTCCTCTTGACAAGATTTTCTTCTTGTTTCTTCTGTCTTCTTGGATTCAGTTTAAGAGACATTTCGTTAACTTTTACTAAAACCATCATTAAAGATATCAATAATGTCACCATATACCAACAATTATCTCCAATAAGCCCCATTTCTGTCAAACCCTCTTCCAAAGTGACTGACAGATAGTGGGATGAAAGCCTCAAATTCTCTGAATGCACATTGCAATCATCACAGTCAACCAGACAGTTATGCAACGCAATAAAACTCAATCCAAGATGAAACAAGGAAACTGCCAAGACAATTTGCTAACAAAGACCTGGGGAGACTAACAGACACTGATTTACAACAGAGAGAACAATTAGCGTTGAAAAGGCTCCAATTAAAATGACTCTCTTTGATCAGCAGAGGGAACGGGGCTTTGGCGTGAACACCATCTGCGATGGCGCAGTCAGATCAATCTGAAATGAAATAATTATGGCAAATTAATGGGTGTAAAAGTCACCGATTGATACGGCAAGGATGATTTCATACCTCTAATTGGGAGGGGAGGAGGGGGGAGGGTTGAAAAGCGAGAGATGTTTTACAAGATTAAGGATGCAGAGGGGGAGAGAATTGAACATATACAGTGACAAGACACTGAGGGCTGGATACAATGATGCGTGGATGGATGGACAAAGTCTATGATGATACATAGGAAATAAAAGTTGAAAAAGGCAAGGACAAAAAAAGAAGGAGGTAAATAGAGACATAAATATCAGAAACATACACATCAAAGGAAATAAAATTGAGAAAAAGAAACAAAAATGAAAATGTGTAAGAATATGAATCTAATTAGGGAAAGAAACAAAAGGGAAAAAAAAGAAAAATAAGAATAATGATGTTAAGGAGAGAAACATTAACAAGAAAACTGAATAAAGGTGACTAGGAAGAGAAGAAAAAAGAAGAGCAAAGAAAAAACTGTAAAAGGTATAAAAGAAAAAGGCAAAGAAAAATTGAAATAGTACAATGTTAAAAAGGAAAATAGGGGAAGAAAACAATGAAAAAGGTAGAAAATTAATACATTAACACCTGCATCACTCTCCTCCCCCGCCTTTGACTGCAGACAGAATATTAAAGCACACAAATCCTGTCAGTGCAATATTCCATAAAGGTGCAATAAATTCATTATGAATTCAAGAGAGGCCGTAATGCTTTCAAATCATTCCCGATACGACTGCGATCAAAACCAACAGCTGCAAATCAAATCTGGCCCAAATAACTGTCAAGTAGGCTAGATTAATGAACGCAATACACGTCTTTTGACGTGAAGCGATACCGTGCAGGAGTTAACACCGGGAAATATGTGTTCATATCCACTTTGGAAAACAAAAGAAAAATACAGCAGCTGCCAAGGACTGTTATTGGGTTGTATATTTCTGCTTCCTCGCTCACCTGAAAGCTGTGTGACAGTCCTGGTCGATATTCAAATGCAGACACTCAAGCATTCTGCCAGGGAGAGAAAAGGGAATAACTGAATAGTTAATGTACCTGACAACTCTGTTGACTTGTTTTGTTTCCTGCTACAGACAGAGGAAGAAAATATCACAAATATGTGTAAAAGAAATGACGCAAAAATGAATGCACCCAGCATAAAATCATGCTGTTTGTGGAAAATCAAATCAAATTCAACCATTTTTGTAGTGCACGTTGATATTAAAAGTGTTCCTGATCAAATATCTTCAGTCGTGAATTCCTATACTTCCTTTTTGGAATTTTCTTTTTTTTCCTCCTCAGCAGACATGACGGGAACACCTGCTGACTGAACAGGTGTGACGATCCTCCAGAAGGAAGAAAGCAGGCTCCTGCCTGCACGCTCCCTCTGAGGATCCCAAACACCCCGAGTAACTGAGGTGTTAATTAAAACGAGAAGAGTGAATGTTAAAACAGTGAGGAAAAAAAAAACAAAACAGGAAAAAAACGCCTGCTTCCCCTCAAGTTCAGCTTGACTTGGCAGACGGCTGAGTCGGGACGGGAGGTTCATGCTAATTGTCACGGCCTTTCATTTTGGGAAGACACGTCAGAATCCTCAGCGGAGGCTAATTTGTAAGTTTTCCTCTGTGTACGTTCAGTCTGTCCCGTTATTTAGTCGTGTCAAATTCTGCCTTTCCCCCCTTTCTTCACCCACTGTTTCCATAGACAGTCAAAAGACAATGTAGATCTTTTGTGAAAAAAAACAACAGAAAAAAAATCTTATAGAAAGAGGCATTTTGAAGCTATTATAAGTCTACTGGGGTTTTAATTGACATGACAGCTGTTTCCATCTACTTATATCATTAGGAACTGCAAACCTTAATGTTCATGTCTAAACCAATTTTTTTAGGGGGAGGTTGGGTCCTCCAACTTAGTTTCCGGTGCAGCCTGCATGAAATTACCGCATGCATAGGTCACAGTCCCCAATGTGATCCACATGAAAACAACAAAAGCCTCACATAAGAAGTAAATCTGGAGTCAAAACGGGTTTGCGGCATTATGTCTTGACTTTACAGTATATACTGGAGGAGACAGAATATTAAGTGGTTCTTGAAACATGGTCTGAGGAGTTTACAGGACAACAGTTTTAGGAACCTGGACCAATCACAGGGATTGTCTGGGTCTGTGTCGTTTTGAGGGGTGGTTACATTTTGGAGGAGAGGCATGTCAGACTAGGAGATTTCTGTTTTGCAATATAACTATGTAGATCTACAGCTTGGTCTACAGCAGGGGTCCTCAAAGTTAAAGGAGGCCTGGTTGCAAAGTGCCTTCTAAAGTTAAAAACTACCCATGACTGAAAAAATATAATAAGAAATAGGGTTCCGATTAGTTTAATTAGAATGCAAACAGAAAATGTCTGATTTTTCTTCTACTAACCAAGCCAGGATACTGCAAAAAGTGAAATCTAAGCAAGTCATTACGTCTTATATTAAAATTACCTCATTCTTGATATGAGCCACATTCAACTGACAAGTCCAGGAAAACGTCTTATTTCAAGATATTTAGAGACAAAAAATTAGGTCTGCATTGCTTATAACAAGCCAAAAAAAAAAAATCAGCCAATAGGGTAAGACACATTTGCCCATCAAGTTTCTTGAAATTGAAAACATGTCTTAATCCAACAAACTTTTTTCTTAACACAGTGGTAGATTATTTTTGACTGGTTAAAAGTAACTCAGACCTAATTTGCAGCAACATCTGCACAAAAGTAGTCAATTGTTTTTACTCATAAGTCAGTATCTTTTCTAGCATCTAGTTCTTTTTTTCTCATTTTGGATTTGCCTCTCAGTGCATTCCCATAGCAGGGGGTCACCAGTCTCCAGCACAGGCACGAAAAGTTTGGGTACCCCTTGCCTTTTGCATCAGCTCCATGAAAGTGAGGAGTATAAACCAGGCTTAATGTGTAGTGTAATCAATCCATGTGCTGATGATAACTGAGGGAACTAAGAAGAGAGAGGGGTCAGTATTTTAATAAATAGCTTTGTGGGTGCAAGTGACTTTTGCTTCTGTCTGTGATGGATTTTCAATTTAAGTACTGGTTTGTCAAGGATTTTATTTTTGGTAGAAGCCATCCGTCCTGACACTGTCTGCCCACAGTCACGTTTTTGTGCTGACATCATAAACACAAACCACACCACGAAGCATGATGAGGAAACTTCTGTGTCTCATTCATTTGTATACTTGGCTGAACACAAAGGTCTATTAAAGGCCCTCTGTCATCAGCTATGTGGGAGGTGTGTGTGTTTGTGTGTGTGTGTGTGTGTGTGTGTGTGGGCCTGCGGTGCTGAGTCACTCACAAACATGCTTCTATGGAGGCAGGCACGCAGGCACATGCAGAGGCACCTTAACATGCTCAAGTACATGCAAACTCAGGACAGCTTATGTGAATAAAAAGTTACAGAAGGACAGATCTAAACACACGTATTGCAGATACACACATGCATGCATGTCAGAGTGTAGTTAAACTGCGGTTGTCTTTTACCCCCTCCCTCTCTGTCTGCCTCCTGTTTACTTTAAGCTCATGTTTTCCTTTGTGGCCTGTTTGAAGGGAGCGAGGTCTGCCTGCAGAGCTTCTCGATTCTCCCAGGAGTTCGTCTGTGCTGTGGCCTGCCATCCCTGTGTGTGTGTGTGTTTGTGTGTGTGTGTTTGAGTGTGTGGCTTTTGACTGAGTATAAACATTACCTCAAATGATTTTTCACTGCTTTGTTGTGTGTTAATTTTGTAGCACTCTGTTGTCAGTCAACTTCAGTGGACAAAATGCGTAATTTAATCCCTACATGTTTGTGTGTGTCACATGGCTGTGTTCAACAAAAGAACAGGAACACAAACATCAGTCTCATTTGTTCCAGTGAAAGCTTTATTCTCACTCATTCTTGAGTGTCAGAAACAAACGCTTGTTTGTATCTTTTCTTTGCATCACGGGCTTCCCATGGGTGAAAAAGCCTTCTTCTTTTTCTTGATATTTGCCAGATCTTTGGTTCAAACTAGGATGAATCTGAGCAGTTTCTCAGTCTCCACACGTGAATTTTATTCTGTTTAGACTTCCCTTTGTTGTTCAATGACATCCTAGTCTGTCTTCTTTATGAAGCCTTCTATCCAATCTGTCAGTTTTTCTACAGAAAATAATAATAAAGAGTTATATAAAGTTATTATTTTTTTCTTTTTTTAACAGTTTCACACAAAACTCACATTTTCTGTCATAACCTAGGGCAACAAAGATATAAAACCTGAATCTAAATGCTGCCACTCCTTTCAGTTACATCATATGAAATCTTTAAATGTGGGCATCACTTAGAGTGAAGTCAAAATGTAAAGCCTTCTAAGTGACCGGATGCAGTATTGGTCACAAAACTCAGATTATGAGTCAAATCAAGGCAGCAAAACTAAGCAGATACCAAAGTACGGAAAAATGCTGTTCCATGATTGTCCACCCTTTCAAAAAGCTGATCTTTATGATAAAAATAATTATGTTTCCAGCTTGTTTCAGAATTTTCTTGTCACGTGACCACAATAAGACCAGGTAGTTGATCACACACTCACTTTTTATGTATTGCCAGAAGTTGTCTGTGTGTGTGTGTGTGTGTGTGTGTGTGTGCGTGTGTGTGCATGCTGTGCCTCTAAATGGTTTCAGGATAAACAGCATGTCTCATCTGGGTTCCCTGAGTGCTCTACCCATGCGGAATAGAAACAGGTGTTATGTGTTGTCAATAATTACTGAGTATACCTGCCTCTTCCTCTCACCACTGTGTGTGTGTGTGTCTGAGTGTGTGTGTGATCCAATGTGTGTGTTTGAGTGTGTGTGTGTGTGTGTGGTCCCAGATGGCTTTGATGTAAATTTGGACAGGTGACAACATGTCAAAAACTTGACAAACAACAGGCCCGTCGTATTCCCTCATGAGCTGCTTTTGCAAGTAGATTATGTCCAAACTAGTTTGTTCTCTTTTGATTTTGAGCTTTCTATTTGTGACTCCAGAGGTGAGGCCTCATCGTAATGATTCCATTTTTTCCAGTCTCTGTTGCTGTTTAAATGCAGCATCTGACTTCAAATAACCTCTGCAACCTCTCCTTAATTTTCACTTTTACTCAGTAAAACAGAAGAACATCTATATTCCTAATGTGCCTCATACAATCACTGGTTTCTTAGCTGCAATTTTTTCAAAGAGATATATTCATATGGAGCTTTAAACTTCCCATAACTTCTTATCAAATTAAAGCTGAATAAATTGAGCTGACATGTTTGAACAGAAGAGCTTTTTTCTCTGTAAACTCTGAACACACTCAACAAGTGTCCCAAGATGACACTAAGCCCTAAACTCAGCGCTCTGAATGGCGAGTAACTTCTCGTGGTTTTGTATTGTGCCTGCATGTTTAGACTTCCTGTAGTAGTCCCTCAAAAAAACAAAGGTGACAATAGTCTGCTGCTGCAACCCCACCTCCGCCTTCCACGTGTAACAAATACTGCCCTGGCGGACTCTCCCCGGTGAACACAATCAAATAAACAATACGGCTTCTTTTACTGAAAACCAGAGTGCCTATTAGAGAGAGCAAACGACCTGATTGTTGATTGTGTTAGCATGTCTGAGTGCCTCGCTAAATTGCCCACAAGGGTTGAACGCACGAGAGAAGAGGGAGGAGGAGGGAGTGGAGGAAAAAAAAAAAAAAAAGAAAAAACAAAACTCTTGACTTCTAGATGAGAGGGAATAAAATGAGTGCTCGTTTTCGAGACACGGGAATAGATTAAGCGGGGTTCTGGGGTTGGAGCGTGATTACAGCGCTATTGTTGCTGTTGGAATATATCATATCGCAGCGTCTCCTGCAGCCTTGGCTAAATAAATCTGTCGTAATCCCCCCGGTGAGCCCCGGCAGGCTTTCGCGAGCGCCTACTTAACCAGGCTAATTAAAACTCTTCCTTGTCTTGCTTCTCTCAAATTTACATGCTGGCGTCTGTCTGTGAGGTTGCACGGGCTCCATTGGTGGGATGCATCTAATAAAATAAAACTCCCTCCATCCCTCCTCCTCCTCCTCCTCCCATCCCTCGCCCTCCTCCTGAGCACAGAGCGAGGGAGAAGGGAGACGTTGTGAAAACTTGCCAGGAAATGAACATATAGGAATTGTTCCTGTGTGATCTAAATATGGGGTGTTTCATTGATGACCCACTTTACCAGAACTACACTCTCACACACACACACACACACACACACACATACACACACAGCAATCAGCTTTATCAGTTCAACAATTATTGTCACAAGGCTAATTATGAAAGTTAATTAGTACTCCTTACATGGCATGGGGAAAGAAAGATGAAGAGGGAGAAAGAGAAAGAGGCTTTTGCCCCCTTACCACAATTTTTAAGATTTGCATTCTCAAAATTGGATACTAGAGAAAGCATTGTGGTTTCCTGGGAAATAAAGTATCCTCACGTGGGAGTGCTTGTCACTTAATCATCTAGATTTCTTCAAGGTGACATGGTGATGCACTTGGGAGCCTGTGGTCCAATTCCTCCTCTGGGGTGGAGCGGTTTAATGAATGGATGTGTCCTCAGGCGACCTGCGTGTTGCAGTACGCATGGTTACAGTGCTTGATAAGGATTTTTTTTAACTTATTATAGTGTACATGGACAAAAGAGAGACCAAGGAGAGGATGATGGCAGATTAAGACGACTGACAAGTGGACATGGTTTATGTGCAAGGCCCAAATCCATAGCGCTAGAAATCTTGTCCCACTGTCAACAAACCTGAATATGAATGAATGAGAAAATTCAGATACTTGGCAAAAGAGTCACAGTTTTTAACCATCACTGGAAAAGGAAGGGAGGACAAGATTTCTCATTGGCGAGTGAAGGTGTGTCAGATAACCTGGAACACTATGACAATATGTATATATATATATATATAATTAACATTAAAAATGAATAAAATGGATTAAAACATAGATCCATGCACGTATGAGGTAAAGCATCTCCAAAATTTCTGCTGACAGATTTCCATTTTAAAAATCTCATAGTTTTGTCTGCCACATCATGGGTATAAATATATACACCAGAAAAGACATGCATCAATAAATAACCATTCTATATTTTACTCTGTTTATGGAGTTTCTGTATCTTCTCTCTCCTGCAGCCTTGTCTGCAGGTGCTCTGTCCAGTCAGGTGGATGAATCTAAACATATTCATACAAAAACACACAGGAACCCTGGATGCTACTGTCTGCGACACTGTACGACAAACTACTTTGCGGTAGCCGTGTTTTTGAGATAAAGACTCTAATGTGGCTATCAGTTGAGGTTGCATTAAATTTTTTTCTTCTATGGCCTTGAAAGAAGATTTCCATGTTTGACCACATTTCAACAATGTGAGACGCACTGCACTCTCCGTTTCTTGCAGTCCCTCCTGCTCCTTACTGAAAACTCCTATGGCCTCAAGCTGCTGTAACTGAGGCCCTGGTGTTGAGAATGTGCTCAGCAACAACTAAAAGAGTAAAAACTTTGAACACAGGCCCCGACAAGATGCTTCATCATCTCTGACATAGTTTTAAAAACTGTACTGTGACAATGTGATAGTGTCCTTCACAATTATGTGATTAACTCACCTCCTCTCCCTCTTTGTCTTTTCTTCCATTAAATCATGTGTTGATTTAATTGAGAGGAGACTTCACGCAGCCACACAATGTTCCGCAACTTGAGTTGATTTGCGATTGTGAACGAGCTGATGAAACCAACATTAAATGTCCTGGGAGAGCAACAGTTATTTATGAGCACAGTCATGCTGCCATGCTGCACATATGTAAATGATGGTTTTATGCACGGGCAGTTTAAAATCTGAACGCACTCACATCTTTCTTTCCCCTGTCACCATCAGAGTTGAAGCAATTGCATCGTTAATCTTGCAATAACTTCTCCAGAACTCTCCACAGACACCAGAATGATCCGTTGTACATGTTGCTCTCCAGAACAGTAGCAGACAGCCCTCCTGTAGTGAGAGACACGAACAGACTAAACACGACAATGTTGATTGATTGGACTGTAGATCCTTAGCTCCCTGCTGGCGCTGCATGTGCCCGCCCACATCGTGTTCAGAAGTCAAAATGTGCCACACTGCAGCAGACAAAACATAGAGAGTCCGCTAAACAAAACACCATGTGCCACCTGGTCCGAGAAGAAAAAAAAAAAGATGGACAGGAGTGATGGTGAATTGCTGCGCCTCACTGGAGCTGCTGACCTAATTGGAGCAATTGGAGATGGACACTCACTGCCATCAATCACTGCGCCTCTGATGGATTTTGGAAGGATTTCAACAAGGGAAGAGGGAGAGACAAGAAAGGCAATCAGGTGTACACTTGTGTCCAGATTTTGAGGGATGGGGGTTGAATCTGAAGCCTTGCCAAAGTTGGATTTTCCCGTGGTGAAACTTGAGGCATCTGAAACAGCAGGCTGCAGAGTCGGCAGACCTGGCTTTAGGGCTGTGGAGTTCACCATGGAGGGTGGGTGAGTGGGGGGCTTGTCATCTGTAATGGAGGAATGTGGGGCCGTCTAGCTGGGGCAGGGTATTCCCTTTCACACAGTGGTAAAAAAAAAGGAGGGCAGGAGGAGAGGGAAGGCCTGGGAGGAGTTGGGCCCCTTTCTCAGACGTTTGGGGGGCGGACATCGTGTTCCAGTGGCCTATTTTCAATTCCTAGAAAATCCAGACAAGCTGAGCCCCTTCAAGGTAACATTGCTGAACAACCTCCTGATGCAGCACTCACAGCCTGAACCACGTGTTCCCTGGGAATCTATTATGGCAGATTCAGCAAATTCAAACCAGCTCTAGTCATTCCAAACCAATCAAGTCAAGCCAAATGTCACAAACCAAATGTAATCGATCAAAAGCAAGTTTTGTAAAAGTTCTACAAAAGTCTCACAGACTCCTTTGTATCACCAAAAAACTGGACTATTTTTGGATGCAAAGTCTTAATTCCCAGTTTTTCAACCTGTGCAGCTCTGGAAATGCATGAAAACATCTGTGCTACATCTGTGGGTCAAAACATTAATTTTCCTGGAAAGAGAAAAAGTAAAAGTGCAGTTTCTTGCACGCTCAACACAACCTTTTAGATAGATTTCTCATTATTAAATACTTGGTTCAAATTCATTAAACTCCCACACAACAGTAATTCATTCTCAACTCCAAAAGAGAAGCCACGAACATAACAACTCTATCAGCAGGCAGGAGTCTGGTACAGATCACCGCTAATTGTTTACACTGTGGAAAAAACAACCTTCCTATCTGCAACAAAGGGGTGCTAATTAGTAAATGTTGTCCTGCAATCCGGGCATCTGGTAGAAAAGTTCTTAAAGAAGTCTCATAAACCTTGAAAAATGTATTTTTTAAACTATATATTTGAGTGTTTATTTAGAGAGGACAAGGCAGTGGATACAGCAGAAACCTGGAAAGAGAGTATTGAATGATGTGTGAAAGGAAGCACAATTTTGAGTCAAATCCAGAAACTCACTTGAAGACAGTTTCTGTGCGTGAAGTATCGTCTTTAAAACTAACCGGTCAATTCTTTGTGCCAGTATGTGGCTTTAGTTCATGACCAGGTTCCTGTCAGGGTCTTGCTCACCCTGTCAGGATCATAAGTTTCATGACTTCTTTAATAGCTTCTCTACACATTATCCTTACTTATTCAACCCCTACCTTATTTGGGGTTGAAGTTTTTGACACACATGCTCAGTGTCTTTCCAGCTGCCAGTGAAAGTGCAGGGAATAGTCTCAGAAAGATGCCCCACAGATGTGAGCCCACATGTGTTTTGTGAACAATGTGAAATCATCAACAGCCGAGGATGAACTCCAAATGCGGAATGCCATTAACAAGATCCATGTCTTCCTCTGTGGATCTGGTATGTTTGCATGTTTTATGGTTATGGGGTTTGAAGATTGAGGTGCTGATGTCAGGTGGCGTTCCACAGGGCAGTATTTCGGTTCATCTGTGGTTCATTTAACTGAAAGCTCCCTCCTGTGTGAGCAGATTGACGTGACTCCTTGTAGGTGTGTGCCTGAATGTGTGTCTGCAAGTCTGTATGTGTTTGGTTGTGGGTGTGTGAAGTATCCAAACTGTGATTCACTGATATCAGTTGATCTTGATTTGCCTACTCTTTTTGTATCCCACACAAAAGCCACAGGCACACACCTTTCTCCTTTTACTCTGCTCTTTTATTCCCATGCTCTTGATTTTCCTTTCTAGTCATACTGTATTTTCACAATGACATAATCAGGAACACTTTTTGGCACGTGTTTCGAGGAAAAAAAGGGAGGTCCTTTAAATTGGAGACCTCTCCACCTACGGCCCCCAGCATCTGTCAGGGACATCAAATAGAAACTCAAAAAAATACACCCGAGTTGTATTTATTTTGGTGTAATCATTAGGATTAAGCCGGTGCAGAAACGCATTAATTCCTAATCCTCCCCGTGTCACCTCTCCCCTATCCCATCTCCACCCTGTCCCCCCACCTCTCTCCTTTCTCCCCCCATGCTTTACAGCTCCAAACGCTTTTAATTTGTCAGGGAGGGTGGAGGGGGTTAGTTGGAGGCACTCGTTCGGAGCAGCTTTGAGCCTCTGCCAAGCTCTCGTTCGCATTGTGCTGCTTACAGCTGGGCTTGCCCTCCTTCCCTGCTCTCTCCCTCTTTCTTTGCTCTGTTCTTCGTCTCCCCTTTTCTTTCTCCGTCTCCCTCTCTTTTATTTTGTGCGCAGCCCCCTGTCTGCTTTTCTTGATGGTTTCTGCTACGGGGAGTTTGAGGAGAAGAAGGGGGTCACTTGTCATGGGGCCAACTTTCGGGGTTTCCATCCCTTGTGCATGGACACACACACAAAGACACTCATGCACACAGACACTCACACACCAGTGGCAACAAACACCGAGGGAGTGGGGGGCCAAGAGGAGGAGAGGGAGAGAGACAAAGAAAGGGGGGAAGGAGGTGAAAGGGGGCAACATGGCACACTCTTTCGAGGCACCCTTGCAGCTCTGCTTTCACTTTATCCCTTACTTTTTTGTGACGTACTCTTTAAAGGTTTCTAAAAGTATTAGAAAGAAGAGCAGAAAGCAAAAACTGTGATAGAAAAGTCTGTGACTCGTTTAAAGAAATGAAAACATTAAAAAAAGACAGGATCACTGGATGAAATAGAGTAAGAAAAGAATAAAAGAGGCAGTCTCAGAGATAAGAGACATGGAAGCTGTAGAAGAAAAGAAAAGATAGAGAGAAAAGAAGAAGACAGATGAAATGAGAGAGATAAAGAGGAGTAGAGAGAGAGACAAGGAGGCAACACAGAAACTCCAATAAAGGCTCAGATCAGATAAAGGCATCTCTGAAGACTTCGAAATGTCCTTTTATCTCAACAAGAAATGCTGATATTAAAAACCAGACGCAGATAGCGCGAATTCATTTACTGCCTTTACCAAGAAGTGACTTATTACTGCAAAGTGGATCAGAAAACACTCATCCAGCTCACTTAGTGACTAAAGTTTCCTCTTCCGATGTGGCATTGTGTTTCTTTGACAGCATATTGTAGCTCTTGTAAAGACTGGAAGGGAAGAGGAGTGACACATGGGTTGGTGAAAACCACACAGCTTACTGAGTCATCCTGTGGGCCGCTCTGCCTGTCAGGTTATCCCACAGTGTCAGGTGTGTACTTTGTTGCATGCCAGATGTCGCCTACGTAGTGAAAGATACTTTTAGTTCTGTTTGAATGGAGAACATTGGGGATGAGTTCTTTCACAATAGGAGATTATGTGTCATTCAGAACTTGCTTACAGTGAATAGTTAATTGTTGAAGGAGCAGCAGATGACTCAAGAAGACTAATAATCCAGTCAAAGAATGCTTTTAATAGCATTTGTCTTCATGCTGAAAGCCAATAAAACATCTCAATGCTACTGTAATTGTGTCATAATTAAGTCATAGGATACATTTTTAATTATTTTGCCTGCGTGATAATATGACTGGTCCAATGCACCACATATTAAACAGGCCCGCGAACTTCGTCACACTGAAAGTTTCAACTCCTCCCATCTTCTCACCAGCACACACACACACACTCACACACATAGAAAATATATGACAAAACAGGAAAGACATCAAGAGAAACTAAATTTCTGTTATTCAAATGAGTTAAATCTAAAATTAAACAACTTTCAGCAGGTGTCAAATGCAGATGATGGGCTAGAAAGAGAAAGGAAGTTGTCAATAATGTGTCAAAGTGGATTTGTGTGCTCCTGCTGGTCAGGCCTCAATGCCCACTCTTGACCTGGGGTGCCTCCCCCAAGGTCCCTTATACAGCCCGGGGTATGCTTGACGTGTCCGCAAGCTCCATGTGGCTCCATGTGGAAGAATGACGTCATTTTAGCAGCCTCACCCCTTGACAGTCTCTTTCACGCAGAAAATATCTATGTCCCACACCTCCAAAAATTTGTAACTGCTGGACAGAGATGCGCAGATAACATGGTGGATGAACCAGAGCTCTGAGTGTCTAAAGTGCAGACACCATGATAACTGTATGATGACAATTCTTTGAGGTCACACTCAACAGAGAAGAGGAATTCTCTGAAACGTAATATTGTCAACGGTGTGAAGACTTCTTCTACTCTACTTTAGTGCTCTGGTAGACTGATGTTTGCGATACACTGCCCCCTGCAGTCTGAGAATCTAACTAAATGCTAACAGGTGCCGTGCGGAGTGAAAAAAACATAAAGCCACACGCATTCTCTTGTGAAGATCTCACACATCATTTTTCTGTATGTCACGTTCATGCGGAAAGCATAACTCAGCCCTAACTCCACCAAAGCCCTTGTCTCCCCTTGGACCAACTACTGTGCCATATCCCAGAGCAGAAGCCCATACACCAAGAAGGTAAATGCGATCATCAACAACGCCTTCTGGATCGTGTCCAGCTGCCTGAAGTCCACCTTGTAACATACCAGCCTTTTCAGGAATTGCCTCCAGCCTCCCTAAGGCAAAAGGGGCTATCCTCACCCTAGCAAGGAAAGCCAACAACACCACTGCCACAACAATGCAGCCAAGTCCTTCCAAGCAGGCTTAAGTTCCCCAATCCTTCAAGATGCCAGCTCAAGATTTGCTTACTTCCATCCAACTTGTCTATGAAGGCCTGATCAGTGACAGCTTGAAAGCAGGAGTGAGAGTCGAAAGGATAAACAGGTTGGTGCATCTGGGACCTTGGGGATGGCATTGAAATAGCACTTCTACCTCGCATACAGTGGACCCTCCTCAACCACTTTCACAGGGGGTTGGCCTCCCAGTCGGGCCTGTCAGAAAGTGCAGCGTGTGAGTGTCAGGAGCTTGAGCAAACCGCCGACCACATCACCATGGCCTGCACCCTGAACAGGCCACCTTCCAGAGGAGACGGGGCTCTTCGTAGTAAGAGCAGACACAAGAGTGTGACTAAATGAAGACAATACACAAAAGAAGAAAAAGCAATATGTCAATGTATGGATGCATGTATAAAATTTTAAAAGAGATTATGTCCTTCGAAAGGGTTTAGGAAGGTAACATCAGTATGGCAATTTGAAGAGATGGCCTATCATCGACGGCAATGTGACAATGCTTTTTTTTTTTTTTTTTTTACTGAAGATCCAAGAAGGCAGTGCTCTTTGATGACTTTGACTAAACCTGCACTCTGTCATTCAAGGCTTTTTGATGACTGGAGTCTGCTTTTCCCACAGAGCTTTATTGAAAATGGATGTGGCTTCTTGATGGAGCCACTTGGTTTGTCATCATCATGGCCTGCTGTCTTTTCAGCTGGAAAACCAACAACTATTCCTGACCCTAAGCATGGGTTTGCCACAAATTATTGAACAAGAAATGCAAACTTTGGTTTCCTCTGACGCCAAATTCAAGAAACCATGTGTTAGATAAATTCCATTTAGACGCTTGTCTTTTGACCTTTTGATGGACATTATTTTTAGTATTGATGGACTGTTTGCTTGTCTACCAGTAATGTGAAGAAAACACTGTGACCTGGAGATGGAGCTTTACTTCACAGGACCCAGAAAACATCCATGATGAAATGTCCATTTTAACAATAAAATCAAACATGTTTCTTGTTGGATCAAAACAAATGAATGTGTGTCCTAATAGTACTTTTCCCACTCATAGGGCCAATCCCAATTTTACCCTTGGCCCTACCCCTTTGTCAACCCCTCAAAACAGAGGGGAGGAGGATCTGGCCAACCAGAGCGAAGGAGGTTTGTGCAGCAAGGAGCCATAAAGAAACAGCCGCTAAAACAAGAGTTTTACACAGAAGCTAAAATACAAAAATAAAAATTAAAATATAATAATGTGAGAGAAAAATGGAGATTTTTGAGCTGTAAATTATAATAAGGTGCTACTGCGGCACCAGAGTGCCAGTGATCTTTCCGTCTCATAAATCAAACTACATCCCTTTCCAACGGGTAAATGCAGGTACGGCTATAAGCTAACATTATAGGAACATGAGACTAAACAGAAATTCCTGTGTGGCATAGAGAAAGCTTGCAAGTATAACAGCAAAGAGGCCTGTTGAAGTACAACACGTGGAGGGAGCTAAGTGAAACAATGTGCTCAGGATGTACTCAGCAGAAACACATATGTAAATGTCTTCTCGTCTGAGCTCAGAGCACTTGGACCCTCCTCAGCTCTCTTGAAAGCGCAGGAGGAAGCATGACCGTGCCGTGACTCCTTCAGGCTTACATCTCGCTCTAATCGCCTGGGAAAACAGGAAATTGCGGTCTTGGAAAATGCAATGTTTATACTTAGGTCACATTTACACGAGATCCCCCACCCCCCCCAATACACCCCCTTCTCAACTAACTCTACCCTCCTTTTGTCATTTGATTTTCCTTTTTTTCTTTGATCCTGACTAAAGTGATTGTGGTAGCAAAGATTTATAACTACCACAGAGAACTTATTATGAATCTGATTTAAAGGGCCTGTTAGGTCTCCAATTTTTGCAAAAGTAACGTTACCAGGGAAATTAGATCATCTCTGCTGACTCTGCAGAAAAATCTTTTCAACCACATTGTTCAACAATTTGAGTGAAGCAACATTAAAAAACACAGGCAGCAGAAGATTGATTCTGCAGCTCTGGAAAACTTAAAAGCAAACGTAACATTTGTCAGCAGAACAGGACTCAAACCTAGTGCTCCGTTTTACCGACATATTTGTCATTCTTTTAAGTTTTATGCTTCCATTATGGACTCTAACCACCGTGTCCACCGGTCTTTTACCCCCATATTCATTTTACGCTGTGTGTGCTCTTGTTTCTCTCGATCAGCTTCAATCTGGCACTCACACATACCTGCACGTTCCTTCACCTTCCCCTCTGCCCCCGTCCCACCTGTAACCCAACCAGCGCCGCATCCTGATCCTCGCCATCAATCACGCCACTCCCTTCCTCTCCACAGCTTTCACACTGGCCTCGAGCCCTTACTCCCCATTTCATGGATCATGGACCTCCTGCATACTTTTGCGCCCTGTTGTGTGCGTGCCCGTGTGTCAGTGTAAGTGTGAGTGTGTGTGTGTGTGTGTTTGTTTGAATGATGAGAAACAGAAACAGAGAGAGAGAAAGAGAGAGAGGCGTAACTTGATCTTTGGACATCTTGAGTGCCTTGCCTCCGCTTCGTTCTCCTTGAAGGGAAGTGAATGGCAGACAGGTGAACACACCTGGAGCCTCGAGGCACCACACGCATGCACACACACACACACACACACACACACACACACACACACACTTCATTCCAGGGCCTGCGCTAATTCCTCTCCCAAATCCTGAGTAGTTAAGGGGCGAACGTCTTTGGTGTCTCTTTTACAGGGTTGTGAAGTGCTGACAGTTGCACATTATGAAGACAAATTGAGGCCCTGCAGTTTTGTACGTCTCCAGTCATCCTAGATGGATGTTTCAAAACACTCAGAGGATAATCGAGATGGAACCGCAGACTTTTTGGGACAAATCTCTGTATTCTAGGCTAACAGCATCCTGGGATGATGAATGAGGACGGTGATAGAAATATTTCTGAATGATTTTTCCACATTTAAGAGATATGTCACAAAATAATAAAAGTCATGTGTAGCGCAGGAATGACAGAGTGGAACAAAGGCTTCAACCTGAGAAAGAAGAATCTGAAAAATGAGAAAGTGGAGGAACCGTTTCATTCTGATTTGATAATGTCACGTCTTTGAGGTTTTTTATACACCAGGGGAAATTGAATCTCTCAGAGTTATACGCTGCGGCTGTGGAGCAGGGTGTCTTGATACAAGGTGGTCAGGTGGTCCCCTCACATTTGCATTTAAATACCGAGGATTTTTTTTTATATAGTGTCAGCAGCAGGAGGGCAGACGGGGGTTAAGTGGTCGCACTGAGTCGGTTTACCCAGCAAGCCTTGATTTAGTCTGTGGCGAAGGGCAGAGCTATCATTAGGAGCTCACCAGGCTCACCGCCGCTACACACTGATAATCTCCCCGTCTGCTGCAGTGGAGGAGCCGGTGTGGGGGAAGTTTGGTTCAAACTTCTCACACAAGTGAGAGAAGGGAAAAATCTGTATGAGAGTCCGTCTCTGCAGAGAGAAGAGAGAAACTGAATTTTCAGCTGGGTGGAAAAAAGTTTGTCTGCAACACGACTGAATTTTTCATCAAGCTTATTTTTTTCATAAAGAATGTAGTTTTATTTGTCTGAAGTCTGCATATTTTCCCCATCTTGGGAAAATATCTCCAAAAGGATCATTTTTCAAATATTACAACAGTACTATTTTCAACTTTATTGGATTGTGTTTCTCATCATATGTACTGTCCATGTATAAATCCGAACAGAATATGCTGGAGATTTACTGAGATTTTTTTCTTTTGCATTACAAAAGCCATTCATTTACTGCAATTTGAAATATAGAAACCAACCCCACTAATAAATAAAACCACATTTTTGTAAGATTAAGATGAGAAAGATTGTGGTCATATCGCAAAAAAAACAAAAGGAAAATGTGAGACTCACTGGAGCAATATTGTACTGTTCATGGTCTTTACCATTGTCTGTATATGGAATGTGCTTTTGCAGCACAGACAGTCATACAAGACACACACAGCTTAGGAAAGTTCAATGTTACGTGAGTATTAGTGTTTGTTTTTATTTCTCTGGTTGTTTCTATTTTCAGTCCAGAACAACATAAGAGTTAGCATTGGCAAAAAGAGATGTCAATCAGGATGTCAAATCCTCTTTTCAAAAATAAATACATGGATAAAAAAATAACTAATTTAAACTTAACTCAGAGGACAAATTACCAATTGGACATAAATCAGCTGACACATGCACTCACACGACAGAAAAAGATACAGCTTTGACCACAGGGAGCATCAAAGTCAACACAAACCACAAGTTCCTCAAAGGGGCTTTAAATTCAGTTTAGGATAGTTACTACTTTGAATTTGGCCTGGTCGGGTTTAAACTTTTAAAAACTAAAAGTACATTCAATCCACAAAAGCACAAACTGAAAAACAGAAATACAAGAAAAACCAAACAGCATTTTGAGCTCCAACCACAGACTATAATCAACACTCAAATGTGATTTTCATAAATCAGTTTATTTATAGCTAAAGCTTCTTGTGGTTGCACATTTAGAGCACCACATTGATGGTGGTAGCACATGTAATTAGCGGTGTGTGTGTGTGTGTTTGTGTGAATGTGCGTGTGTGTGTTTACTGAAGGAAATAGAGGAGAAGTGGCGAGCTGTTGCCTGCCCCTCAGCACCTCTCTGCCTTTGTCTCATGTTTTAAGAGGGGTTCAACCTCATTGTCGACAATAAACACTGCAAAGGGGACTTACCCGGCCCTCCCCTGACACACACACACACACACACACACACACACACACACACACACACACACACACACATTCATATGCACACAAGCACATGCGCTGCAGCTCGAATGGCGTAATTTGAATTTAAATAGCAGTGTACAGTATTGTGCACTTGTGAGTAAAGTGCATCATCCATTAGTGAGGACATCCTTAGGTCTCCTTTAAATAACCCTTTGCTTGGCCTCAACTGCACTCTCTCCCTCTCTGGCTTTGTGAAGAGATGACAGCACAACAATGAGAAAATTATCACAACCCTTACTCAGAATTTCCCCCGCTTTGCACACTCAATATTAGATAATAATAAAAGAATTAACCTGGCCCGGCACAATTTGTCGAGTCTTTTTAAAAGATACCGTGGCCTAAGCCTTGGCAACTAAACATTTGCACTCTAGCATGTAGCATTTTTTTGTCAAAAGTTGTGCAACTATAACACATTTTGATGCCAACTTTGATTTTCATATGAAAAAAGTGATTTATGTTTGGGGCACAACTCAGCCAAGAATATAAGATAGATCTGAAACCGTTTGGGACCTGAAATTTTCCAGTGTCATTAACTGTGTCAACTTGCCCTCAAAACCGCTAAATATGTTCATCAGTAGAGAACTAAGAAAACTGACAGAATCTTTTTATGTGAAAACAGCACTATTAATAATGGAAAAAAGTAATTCTTTTGTATTTAAAAATCTGAGTTCAAACAACAACATAAAAAATATGTTAATATATTACATGTTTATTGGTGACATTATATCAGCCTTCATGTGTATAAATCAAGATCATTTGTAAAGATCATAAATTAATGTGAGAAATGTAATTGACCACAAAAAAAAAAGTCGGTGTCAGTGGGCAAATAAAAATTGATGGACTTAAGTAAAGTTTCTCATGTCAGAGTTAAGTCTGTTCAGGGTTAAACCTTGTAATCTTTATTCTTCGCACATCCTCATTATATTTGCAGCTTAAAGCCAAAGGCTTCAAAGTGCACAGATGTCTTTAACTAGAATAGAAAAAAGTGTGTTGGTTTTCACCCAGCAGCCAAAAACCTAAAACAGATTTTCAGTGTATAGCTCTTTGTTTGAAAGAACAATCGCTCCCCATCACATCAACACTCCAACATTGGACTCCAGATTGGGACCATTTGTCCCAAAGCCAAGAACACGTGTAGAGGCATCAAACTAATTCTCTTCTCAACTGACGTTCGGGGGGCTAGAATAATGTCAGGGACAGGAAAAAGCTGCTGTGTTATCTTGTCTAAGCACAGGGACCTCACAACAATAGATAAAGGGAAGTGTTTCATACCTAAATCAGGGATTGATGACATAAATTTGATGACCAGCAAAGGTTTGAAGTGAGAGCCTGACACTTCAAAGGGATCGGGTTTCCTCGCGAGTTTATTTCCAGTTCTTCTCTGTGATGAGTTTTTAGTGGTGCGGGCTTGGCTGAGGGAGAAAGGGAAGGAGATTTTACACACAAGGGTGGATAGATGTGTGCTCGTGCATGTACTCACACACATTTGTGTGCACGAGGGAGCTTCAACGAAGTGCTTGCACTTCAAACAAATGGGACTTCATCAGTGTACATCAGTAATGGTTCCAGGCTGCCCCAACAGCACTAATCATTTCCAGAGGGAGACACAGAGCAAGACACAGAGATTGAGGTTTTTTTTTCTGCAGCCCAAGGCTTTAGCTGCAACTGTACCTTGAGCAAATCAAACATTAAAGCACATGTAACCCGGTGTGCAAGTTAAGACATGTGAAGGGCTCAATGAGGAGAATATAAAGGCTTTTGTTGAGGGTATGGCCTTTAACATTCGGTAAAGCTACAGCCACAATATATTGTTTTCAACTCCGAAATTGCCTCTATGGCATACTTTTTGTACATTTATCCCACTTAGGATGCTCAAAATAAATATAATCCCACAAGAAAACAATCAAACACTCTCTAGGACAGGTAAGTCATACAAACCACTCTGCATTCAAGAGGCAGAATGGGACCTTTTGCTGCAAACAAAAAACATTTCATGTTTGCCTTGAATGGCAGTAATTGTATCTGATGTGATCCAACTGAAGCCTAGGTGTCCTTTTCTTTATGTCCAAAACAAACATGTTGTTTGTTGTCCCTAAGAGAGTTAATGTGGTGTGAAAATCCACAGCAGAATCTCTGTATTTAGAATCAAATGAAGCTGAAAATGGCCAGGTGCTCTAGATACAGAAAAAACAAGTCATCAGTCTGGTCCATGCAGGCGGGTACAATGAAAGTGATAATGTTTGTGCACCTGTGGAAAATCTTTTGTAAGGAAAACCAAGTGTTCTCAATTTAGGGGGAGGGAGTGAATGGGATGAGGGAAAGAAAGTAGGAAGGCCCTGTTCTCCTTTTTTTGTGTGACCAGACTGTTGGAGAGATGGGAGGAAGTCACAGGAGAGTTCTGGCGAGGTTCATTGCCATCAGGGGAATTTGGATTGAGCCATTTAACTCCCAGAATAAAATGTGTATTCTTAACTTTAAAGGGAGGAAACAAAAGAGATAATTCAAGTTTATTTTTTAACAGTACAATAGGAGGTTTGACTGATTCTCAGAAATAAATAAAAAAACAGAGAGAAAGAAAATAGAAATACGTCTCTCTCCTCAGATGTCAAGGATAAATGGGGGGATTGTTTCTCCAGCATAAACAGACAGATTTGAGAGAGAAAGAGACCATGTGTGATGACAGTTGGTCCCATCATGTGACGCCCCCTTGGCAGACCAGTGAGAACTGGGCGTGTTGGCTGGCTGCTTGTCATTTTGAGGTCACGCCTGATTGGACAGCGGTCAACGACACGGCCACACCCCTCTGTTGGGGGAGCTAATCTCTAGGTAGCAGGTCCAGAGCAGAAGATAGAGGTGGAAACTTCCCTATCTGCGCATACACAGACACACAAATACAGAATCTGCTGCACCACCCACTTTTCCTGTTGTTACACACAATCTCTTCCTTTTCTTTCACGACTCTGTTTACACACACACACATGAACCCACTCTGTGTAGGCAGAACAGCTCCGTGTGGGGAAATAATCTGTAGCATAGATTCTCTGTGATCCCTTCGGTCGTTTCCCTTCGACCTTCCACCACAAACATCTGACAAACGACGTGCCTCCATGATCTAATCCAAATGCACTTTACGAGCCATTACCGGTCCTCACATCCGCGTGGTTGTTCCAGCTGACACAACTTGTGGTTACAGCTCCATCGCCTCAACAGTCAAAACACAGAACACTTCTTGACAGTAAATTATTACTTACCTTGGAATGTGAAAACAGCTCAGCAGCCAGAGTGAAGATTTAGCGCAGAGGGAGAATTCACAGCGCTCTGTGACATCAGGCGCCTTGGCAGACATGGAAAAAAAAGTGATTGTAATCAAACAATGGTCACAGCCGGTGAGATGTGTTCAAAATGATCAGGCATTCTGGTAGGAAACAAGCAGAGTGTATCCAAAGCTCTGTGGCTCAGCAGTCATGTTTGATCTTATTCTTTTCTGTTATTCTTCTATTCTTTTTGCTCTTTTGAAATGCAAAAGAAACCCATTAGGTGAAAATCAATCCAATTGTTCTTTTAAAATGCTTCATATAATACAGACATCTTCATTTGGATTTAACAGTTTTACCCCTTAATATGATTACCATTCATTTGAAACTTAACTTGTGTACAACTACTTGACAAATACAAAATCTTAACTATGTTTTTTGTGATTCAGGGTAAATTTTGCCTTCACAAGACAGAACAGCTGAGGACAGATGTGAAATGTAGGGAGCAGGGAGAAAATGCTACAAGGACTGTAGCCTCAGTGCATCGCAATCATGCACCCATAATTCATGCTTCAAGGGCTGCAGTAAAGTAACATATCTGTGGGAGAACTAGATTTTGACTTATGTATAAGTAAAAAAGTATGCCTCAAGTATAGTGAAATACATCATCTAGTTTAGCATCTGCATGGTTGATTTCCTCCCCAGTCGATGTGTTCACTCAGTATCACGGAGACTGTCAGTCATGGTCACAAACTAGACTTGAAAACTTTGACACACACAGAAAACAACATTTAATTTCTGCAATTTCCACCATTTTTGTTTCTCTCTTATTAACTCTTGCTTTAAAGTTTGTCAAACCTATAAAACCCAACACGTGTATCTGAGTCCTCAGTCATGGTTTGTGTTATCTGAAGGTTTCAAGAACTTCTAACCACAATGTCAACTGTAAAAAAAATGTGTTTTTTTGGGAGATTTTCAGGTGAACACATACAATGTAGGATGTGTGTAGTGAGAGCTCTGCAGGTTTATGGTATTTTACACATTTATTCAAAGTTGCAAAACAGTCCCCTGCTTACTACATGCTGTGAAGTGTTATTTCTTTGGAGCCATAACTAAAGAGATGGCAGTTTTCAGCCGAGCAACGACCCACCCAAAGTTGGTCCCAGGAGGCCACTGCAATCCTCTGGGTCTGGTTTGCTGACGTAGCCGGTTGCTAACAAGGGTATGCTATTCTGCATTAGGAACTTGATAGATGATCTCCGAACAGAATCATCCTGACGTTTGGGTCCATGATAATCTAATCTTTTTCAGCAGAAGTTTTACGTGCCCTGGAACCATTGGAAGAAAAAAAAAAGGCAATTTTTTTGCACAAGATGATAATAAAACAGATTTGATCTTTTTGCAAATTATTAAAGCTTATTTTATGATCAGGGCACCTGCAGGTTTCATTAAGCCAAATTTAAGACTTTTTAAGACCTTTTAATGCCACTTTGAATGAGGTTTAAGATCAAAAACACAAAAATATAGTTGATGATATCCTGCTGTATTACAACCAAATCATAGCATGTGTGTCACTTATTGAGACTCATTCAAGTTGACTTTTTGACTGTTTACTGAACTTTAAGCTGCGCATTGGTCAATATCTGTATGTAAAAGTGCAAACAGTGGCCCATAGTCATAGACTGTCTAGCTAGGAAACGCGTTACAAAAAAATGTTATCAACAAAATGTTAACAAATCCTGCCCTGACAAATTCAAGACCTTTGAGGAATTCATTTAAGACCAGAATATAACATCTTAATGAATGTAAGGCTTTTTAAGGCCTTAGTATTAAATACATGAATTTAAGACTTTTTAAGGATGTGTACGAAATGCTGATGATGCAAATCAAGCACAAAGAAAACATATTAAATGCTGAAATTGGAAAATTTTAAAATAGAAGTTGGAATGAGGACATATTTCCAATTGTGATGCATTTCTTCTTCTCAAAATTCATACAGATATTTTGGTTGCACTTGTAGCTACAGTGTGACTCAGTCATGACATCCAGAAACTGAAGTCCCTCTCTCCCTTTGTCAACGACTACTCCTACTTTTTTTTTTTTTTTTTTTAATCTCTGTCCACCTCTCATTAAACGGGAACTGTGTGTCAGGCCTGTCACACAGTCATTGACATGTTGAGTATGGTCTTATCAGGCTTTCTTGTGAAATTGGCCATGATACACCAACGATGTGGTCAGACAAGCTGGCTGTACAGAAGACGGGAGCAGGCAGGAGCAGAGAGAGGAAGCTTATTTCCTGAGAGGAATATTGATCTGATCATCTCTTCCTCAGGCCCCAGCTCCCTTCCTCAGTGGAAGAGGCTGAGTGACAAAGACAGGGGAGGAGATGGAGGCTGAAAGGGAACAGAATAGACTGAGGAAAGGAGACAGATAAGGAGATGATGGCGCCACAGCAGTATTCTCGCCACTAGGTCCATGTTTCAGTGCTGTACAGCAATGGCACAGAAAAGGGATGAATAATATATCCTCACAATCTCTCAAGTGGTGTGGCTCCAAAGCACTCCATTAGAACCACAAGTGCACATGCTGCAGTGAGGCACTTTAGCCAGCACGCCCTCAAAATACTCTATCTGTCCATCTGAAATGCACACCCCTCCTGCTCAAGTTCATCACTATCAATCACAAGCTATTAGGCCCCAGGAAAAAAGCCACAGCTGATAAAAACCTTACAGAAATATGTCTTAATTGATGCCTCCAAATCCATCCTTCATATCCCTGTGGCGCAATGCTGACATGATCTACAAACTCATCAGGAGGAAATTAACCAGCTCAGGAGGCCATGTTTCGTCCTAAGAGACGTAAACCCAATAAATATCCTGAACTGTCTGACCGAACACATTAAAGCCCTCTTCTTACTTTACTTCAGATTCTTCTGGGACATGTTGGAGATGAACACTTTAGTGCTTCAGGGGCAGACAGCGAACAATGCCAGTGTATCCCAGATCTTTGATGTCCGGCAACAGGAAACAATGTTAATGCATCTGCTCTGAGTTATAACTTATGTCATCATTGCCAAAGCACAAGACTCATGAACACAAACTAAAGGCTCTTACATATTTCAAGATATTTGCACTCCTGTTACGCCTTGTCTGTAATATGTAGTTGACTGAGGTGGAATGGTGGGAAGAGATGTTTTCATTCTGGAGGTGGTTACAGAGTCAAATGGGGCAACGAGGGTGGTAATATGTTGAGCTGGCACTGTGGAGCTGCCCTGAGTGTATGTGTTTGTTTCTGTGTGCGTGTACTAGTGTGTTTCTTTGTAAAGTTTTGGCTCCGAACTTAAATGCTCGAAGAGTGACTGCGGTGTGGACTCTGATCACTAGATCTCTTTCTTCAATGATGAAAGGAAAAGACTTTTCTTGTGTCCAGTGACTTGATTAAAAAAGAAAATCAAACGTGACGATTGTGATTAAAAGAGGCCATAGCAGGCTGCAAGCTTTCAAAGAATGACCAGCAAGTACTCGCCAAGCTAGCTCCAACTTTTCAAGTGGAAAATAAATGTAAAATGGAGAATCTACAGACTTTAGCCAATAGTGCAACATGGAAGTTGGTAGTAGGAAGTAGGTAATAGATGTCTGCCTATAGGTGCTTTTGAACAGTAGAGCGACTGGTGTCAACAGTAACATTTCACACAACTGTGCTTTACTTGATTCGATTAGAATGGACACCTACTTTTTTGTAAACTCACATATTTAAAGGTGCTATGTAAGTAAATGTATCTATATTATCATTACCAAAGCATTTGTCTATTTTAAGTCATTTAGTACCAAAATGACCCTGTCCACTCCTGGTGTTACAGTTTAAAGAGTGACCGTGCAAACTGGTGTCTTAAAGATGTTTCCAGTGCTTGTTGAGCTTTCACTAGCTGCTGAAACATGAGAGAAATCCTTAGGAAGGCATCCTAGTTTTGTTTACTATTCTTATCAACTCATATAAATATCTGATGGCAATCTACAGCCATTTCATAGGGATGTATCCAGCTGGAAGGCACCATTTAACAAGGTTACTCTTTAAACTGTAACAAAGGTTGATCTCTTTAACCCATTGACTGCTTTAAATTGAGCACTTTAAGGTGTTTCTAATATGCTTCGCCTTCTAGGGCTAGATTCAACAAGTGCATTTGCAAAGAAAGCAGAATAAGAACTATCACAAAATGAATCTCCTGCATGCTAATCAACTAATGCATTGCACATGACGACAACCAGCCAGATTTTAGCTTTCTATGGTGTTTTATTTCCCTTATCTCCTTTGTCTTTATCTTAATGCCCTCTACTGACCCAGCAGTGCAGTGCAGTTACCTTTTTGCTACTCTGCCTGTTTGTGCTTAAAGTGTTGATTTGGATAAATAGTATGTTGACTAAATTAATCATCACTTCTTCAATGTGTCACTGTTAAATTTGGCGTTGCTAAATTTTCAATTTCCTACAAAAGGATCAAACAGCTAAAAGTTGCTAATCGCTGATGGTATCTGAGTGAACAGTTTGACTAACCTCACAGAATGAAAATTTTAATGTGTGATAGCTCATTTAGAAATGTACTCAGTTCTTCAAACTACCAAACATTAGGCCAATGGCCAGAATAATCAGATCCTTCAGGTTTCTGAGCATTTTTGAATGGGACCCTGCCATCTACACCAACCAGCCATCCTGAAAACCTGAGCCTGTCCCCCAGCTGCCGTTGGCATGCATGCTGCTAACCTGTAAACAATTTATGAGGGCCCTCTTCATATTTCATGGGGCAGAAATGGATGTTTCATGTCAGGAGTAAGCGAGAGTGGGAAGAGGAGAGACAAAGCACAGAGATTGAGCGAGAGAAAGGTGACAAGAGCTAAAGTGTAGACACGTGATGGAATAGACAGAGAAGAATAAAATAGGACAGGGAGGTGGAGGTGGGAGAGATTGAGGAATCTGTACAATCTGTGCCACGGATTTCCTCACAGCTCATCTCAGATCTCTTCACAATTAACTTCCACCTCACCTCATTCATTTGTTGGCCTACTCTCCTCTGTATGTGGAGCTTCCAGGACTCATTGACACTGGCTACAGAGAGAGAAAGGACAGAGAAAAATGGAGATGCCGAAACAAAGGCCACGACAGGAGGAAGAGAGCGTGAAGACGATAGACTGAGATAGAAAAGGAGGGGGAAAGAGAGTCGCACAATCACTTGGCTCAGCTAATGAATGTTCGGCGGCGGGTGGCGGCTCCTCCACAGGGAGCTGCCCTCATAACTGACAGGGCCTGGCTGGGTGTAGTAATTGAAAGTAATGATAATTAATATCATCGGCATAATCACCATCCGTTATTACTGGGAGGATGTTTACGGCTTCCTGGGAAAGGGAGAAATAAGGCACAGTTTGTTCAAAAGAAGGGAATCTCATTAACCTTTTAGCTATCCTAATCTTGTTTAATATCGGGGAGCGAGAAAAGTGCTAAGTGTTTTTGCAGCGGTGGCTGGGTTATTATTTAGAAAGATTAAAAAATAACATTAATTCATGGTGCTTTTCCTCTCCGTCGAACTGAAAATTGATGTTAAATCTGGATAAATTGGGTTTGATGTCGTGGTTAACAAGTTAGGATTAAAACACATGAGAGTTCCCTGCATGAGTGGAATATGCATTTTAAGATATATGCGTTTTACAGCAGTGCATTTGGGAAGCAAATTATGGTAGGCAAATAGGGGAGATAAGCAGTGGGCTATGACCAGGAACAACGTAGGCCCTCGATTTACAGTGGCTTCTGGTTCATGATGTGTCAACCCTGCTAATGTTTCTTGAGTCTCTGTGGATTCAGAAGGAGAATGTCAAACTTAGTGCAGAATAAGCGAATGCATATCATGAATATATTTCCATTTGCTGGAGTCAGATACATTATGTATTACCATGGGAAACATGGAACCTGATTAGCAATATTACAAATTCAGTGGGATGTGATACTAGCTGAATTGGAAGAGTTAGCATATGTAGGAAATGTGGCTAAATTCACGGCCGATGGCTCTTGCATACATGGCTTTTTTCAACATTTCCGACATCTACAAGTGAATACAGAAGGAGAGATATGACTTTGTAAAGGATATCCTGTGAAGAAGACTACACTCAGGGATGACAAGCCTGAATTCAGCCTATAATAGACACCTTTCCCCCTCACGTACCCTCTTTAAAAAACCTATAGTTATTCAGTTAGTTCAAGTACAATTACGTGCCTTTCAATTGCAAATCAGAGCTGAGCCACGAATTTGAACAGACAATCAAGCAAGGTCGCTTCCAAAAACACAAGCCCCGCGTTAAGCCAACTCCAGCCTATTAGGGATGGGACATATGTAGCTAAATTACACCGTGCACCCAGGGGAGATGCAAATGAGCAGGACCTCCCGCATGACTTACCTTCTTTTTTATCATGCAAACCATGTTGGTGTGATAAGCCGTGTATGGAAAAAGCACAGGGATATATTGGCTCACTGCGTGCTTGTAAAAGCATCTCTTTTGTTCGAAGGGTTATCAAATGCTTTCCCAATAAGCAACACTCTAACTTTGGTAAAGCCACGGGATTAATTAAATAGCTCTGATAAGAGCAGCTGGATTAAAAACCTTTAAAATGGACAGTGGGAAAGGTGGAGAGAAGGTGTGAAATTGTTTGATTATCAAACTCTCTGTTTAGTTTGGAGCGGCCTGTGTGAGGAGAAATTATAATTACTCTGTTCTCAACGAGCAAAATGACGAAAGTATGCTTAAAATAATTATAATCCCATCTTGAGCTGTTGTTTAAATGGATTTCAAATATACAGCCATTTATTTCTGCACAATAGAGGCCCCTCCTGCATACTGAATTGCACCTCAGCTTCTATTGGGGCGTCTTTGAATAATTAGATATTGATGTGTATTGACTGACCATAATTGCAGGGATAAAGGGAAAACCCTCAAGTAGCAGCTTTTTCTCCTCTCCTCTTGTTTTCTCATTTTCTTTCTCCATACCGCCTCTCCTAAACAGCCTCGATTTTCAACATCTCCATCCATGTCTTTCTTTCTTGCTCTTTTCTCCTTCAGCTCACACCCCACTCTCTCTCTCTCTCTCTCTCTCTTTCTCTTGGTTTCAGACCACCCAGACTGCCTTCCCCCACTGTGCTCCAGCTGTTCCCCTGCTGTGGCTTGAGTTTGTGTTACTTTGTTTCTGCATGGCCATGATAGAGGCAGCCCCTTCTTTCTCCCTTGCTCAGTTCCCTTTTCCTCTCTGTGCTCCTGCGCTCAAAGAATAGGAGAGCGATGGCTTTTGTGTCCCGTGCAGGTGTCCCTGTTGGGTGAAAAGAGGTGCAGAAGCTGTGCCGGCCTACTGTAGGGGGCGGGTATTCAGTCTGGGATCCCCCACCTGTGGCAGGTCTTGACCCACATGAGTCAGCCAGTCACTCCTGCGCTATAGAAGCTTTGTGGGTGAATGCTGTTACTCTCTGTGTGGCTAGATACACACAAGAGACCTGGCAACGCTGCTCGTTCCTCATGAGTGATTCATGCTTCGCCACTCATCCACAGCATACACCAGTCCAGACTGGTTTCAGGTGAGAAAGGGGAACAATAGTGTTGGATGATATCAAAAAGGATGGAGCTGATCCATTAATACAGAGGAAACATGCCCTTTAGTGAAGGCCACATGGCAACCCTAGCAAATCTAAAACATTAGAAATAATAAAATTACTTGTCATTGAAACTAGAAAACAGAAGTTCTTTCACAGTAAATTTGCTGAATTTGCAGTTTCTAGAATTTTTTTTTTTTAACTGCTGGAAACTCCTCTATTTATTGCACTACCGTATTAAATACAAAAGACAAAGAAGTGGCCACAGTGACATCAACAACTGTTTTGTAAAATATGTCTTGGAGGCTTGTAACTGGCCTTTTCTGTTATTGCCATCTCGATTTCTTGGCACACTAAGTGGCTAAATTTGAAAGACATTAGATGTATATCCCTTGTGATTCCTTCAACCTGGTTGTCAAGCCACCGCACAGAGATTAGGTCATTTTCCATCTTGTTTAACACTAAAAGTCCTACTTGAAAGACCAATGGCGGGTTACAAGATAAAATTGGTACTCCAGTGTCACTTCACACTCTTTTTTATAGTTGTTTTTAATAGCCACTTCTTAAAGGACTTTCTCAGTGGTCTTGCAAAAGTCTCACTTCTACATATATATGCCTGATTGTGATCCCCAATTTAAAATGAGATTATCATTCGAGTCATTAGGATTATTTCTAAATGCCATTACTTACTTTCCTTGAGTGGATTGTCCAATGCTTGGTTGATTTACAGCATAAAAAAGTCCCTTGGAAAATACCACACCAGCTGACAAATTCTGGCAGTAACAAAAGGATCTACATTTTTCACCACCGAAAAAGATCTCTTGGAATTATTATTAACAGAAGAGTGACAGACCACTGGGTAAAACACAGGCAAGGCTGTTTGTGATCACGTGTATTCAAACCCACATGCGGCAGTTATACAGAGCTTTTTCCCTGGGAAACACTCGCTTTTCTGGACAGTCCTCACGGCCCTTTTGAGCCAGGTTTACACTTCTGTATCAAATCAACCCCGTAGCCTACGCTGTGAGCAGGTCTGACATACACCTAGACCAAAATGTTACTATATGTTGCAGCGCAGTCATTGGTCTGCAGCACTGTATTTCTTGCATCTACAACATTTCTGAGCTCAGCATAAATCAGCTGTACATTCCACCCCTCAAACTTCTCCTCTCAATTCTTCCTTTTGGTCAACAGCAACTTTTATAAGCTGCAGATGCTGTGAAAATGCATTCAGAAAAAGATTTTGGATTGGAAGCAGGTGATCAGACACAGCCTTTGACCGTTTCAGCGGAATGAGGTCAGGTCATGAGGCAGGCCACCATGGCATCAGGTCAAGGCAAAATTATAGACCAGGCTTACAGTGTAATGTTAGAGCTTTTAAAAGAAATACTCTAAGATTCTTACCATTTAATAACATCTACTTGTTGTCCAAGACTACTATTAACCAGCTTATTCTCATTTGGGATTGTGGTTACCAGGTAAGCTTTGAAAGATCCTCCTTATTAGCGAAACAAAACAACAGCCTTGGAGGCAAATCATCTCTTCTCTGAAAGCAGTTTTGCATAGAGTTTCCATGTGGGTCACCCAAGGGCACAGGGAAAACCATGCTGATCCTAGTAACATGCCCTGAGGACTCCCTCTCCCTGGGGCCCTCAAAGTGTGGATATTACTCCTGTTGATCTTGCTGTAGCACAGCACAGGCAGTGCAATGCGTGAACTCAATCATAAAAAAAGGTACCAAGGGGAGTTTCTCCAACTCTTTGAGCTTGTATCTAAGGTTCACTTGAGCCTCATCCTCACTGTTTGGCTTCCATTTGACAAATATGAATCAAGACTCCTTCCCTGTTGCTTGGTTTGTTTCTGTGGGGGGGATTTCTCATGCTGAAGGTGTCCAATTATCCATGGTGGTAGAGTGGGGACTCTCAAGTCCCCTCAGGAAGGGAGGTGTGCATCTGTGTGTCGGGGGAGGGTTGTTGAAAAATAAATTGTGTTTGCGATCAAGACAAGTCTGTGAACAGTGAAGAGGAGAAGGTGTGTGTGGGGGCTGTAAGGGATTGGAGAAGGTTAACCTCACTTTAATGAGAGTTCTTGAAAGATGCAAATTTCAGCTGAGTTACTTGAGCCACTATATTTTCCAGTCTCTCTACCCAATTGTGTTGCGTGTGTTTCATGTACTAAGGCTGTTTGGCATTATTGCAGCAGTGACATTTTTGACTCAGTTACAACTCCTTGCTTCACATCACCCCAGCTCTCTCCTATCATTAGTTCTAGTCTCTTTTCAAGGATACGATCTTTTAAAGGCACAAAGCAGTCACAAAACTAACACCCAAGGAAGAGATCCCATTTGAGTTTATCTGCGAGTTAAGCTCGCTCACTCAGACATACAGTTTTTGTGGTGCTCAACTTAAATTCCTCTGTCTGTTTATTATCTGGAGTATAGCCTTGCTTGTGCTCAAATTACTCAGAGTTTTTACAGCCTGGGAGTAAAAGAGAGAGCTGTATAAGCCATGACTTTACTGCTTCCTTATCCACCCAGCCCCCTGCCAGCTCTGTGACTTGCTTGTTGCTGTCCCGTAGTCTCCTGCTCAGAGCATTAACTCCAAACGTTCCTACTCACACAAACCTCCTCCCTCCTCTTACTAAACAATAAACCTGATTTTATATCCCCCTTGATGATAACTACAGAAGAATGAGAGATAAGGTTTGGCATACACTGTTTCTAATGTGAGTGCCAAAAAACACTGTCACGTTTTAACTTCCAGGAACTTCCAACTGCAAAAATGAAGGTAGCTCTGGTTTTGCTGCTGCACTGATTTTAGTAAAAGTAGTTGTGGGAGGGAATTATCTGTGAGGGTTTGAACTTGATAAGGCACCATAATTAGAAAATAAGTCCAAAAACCCAGAGGAACTGAGCTAAAACGTCAGCTTAGGATGCGGCTAACCCCAAAGGATGCTTCTTCTCTCAAGGGCTTAAACAAATGAAGCGACCCTTTTGGTTACAGGGGGGCTAAACAAAAGTGAAAGGCTGGACTTCTTTCTTTTCTTTATTTTTCTGAGCTTCAGTGCTTGTAGATGCAATTGCTTGATTCCCTTTTCCCTTTGAAGGAAGCTCCTTTGGGTTTGTTTCCACAGCATGCAATATTTAACCATTCAATCTTTCAACATTAATTTGGGATTCCCTGTTCCCCCAAACCAATGCTCAGTGCTGCCCAGTAAATGAAGACCCCCCTTTACCCCCTCCCCCATCAAACACATACACAAATGCACCCCAACTCCCCCCCTTCTTGGCTATCGGACATCAATCTAGCCAGCACCGTCTGCTAAGCCTCACTGGGCAATTAACCACATTGAGAGTGAAAGCTCTAATCAATCCCTGGCCTTCTCCATCACACACACACACACACACACACACAGACACACACACGCACATGCACATGCACATGCACACCAAAATCCATTGGTGTAAATGTCTCTGCCGTTGTTACATGAGCAGAGCAGTCCAAACAGCACTTTTAAAACCTGCTGTCCCTTCAAGGACACACAACACACTCCCATTTCTTTTGCTTTAACTATCCTAAAATATCAAAAAGAAACTGCCCAAATGAATATTCTATTCCACTTCTTCCACTAATAGCAAGTTTACAGCCTTCACTTACTTAACAACACATTTGCTTGTCGGACTCCACTTTCTTTTGTGCACTTCTGGGTGATGATACAACACATTCTGCCTTTAAACTGAAATGTTGTGTTCTGTATTTGGAAATGTGACGCTACAAAAAGCCCTGTGATGAGAATAATGTTGATTTTGCAAATGAAAAAGAAACAAAACCTCTGACTGATATTTGCAAGCCTGCGAAAGGAGAAACAAGCCTAAAAATGTCTCACAAACCCTGCAACCTCTCTGCCTGTGCATGGTGTGGGCTAAATGTGAACTGTGCAGTGAAATACAGGCATCCCTCTACTGCAGCTTGTCTCATTGATTCATGTGGGCCCTAAATGTCAGCACCAGCAGGGCAGAGGACCCTGCTAAACCCCCTGAGAGTGCAGGGTGATGGGGGGCTAAAGGCAGTGTGTTACGCAGCCTGGACTCAAAATAGCCTGCTTGACTCTGGCGCTGTCGGAGGACACAACGTCATTGATCATTGAACTGAAAGAATATTATGTACCCAGATAAAGGCAACGTGGAAAAGATTTACTCATAAACACTTTCTATGGATTTAACTGCTGGTAAATGTGCTTATGATCAGCACTTGTTTGAATCACATATAAACCCTTACTTCTTTTCTAAATCCTCACACTTATGCAGGTATCAACACTGTATAATTTCTAGATCCCTACCAATCCTTCACATCTTTTTTCCATATTCCGTTTAAACATTGCGTATGACGTGACTTAATGGAGGCTACATAAATATCATGTCTTCTGCAAGCCTCGCTTAGAATTATTGACCCGTCAGATATTGATTTGTTGTCTTTGTTCATGCATTCATACGTAAGTTCAGCGTTTTGATCATTTGATGCGTTATGCTAAATTTACATCAAACACAGAAGAGGAATCAATAGCTTTTCCTCGTTACAGGAATGATAATGAAATCAACATGATTGCACTTGGATTCTGAACCTGTTTTTTACATGTGTCATACCTGTGCACAGATTTCCTTCTACAAACAAGTCTGAATGTGCTTCTTGAGGCTGGTGCACACTCACTAAGAAATTGTTTCTTGTCATTCACGTCCAATGAACTGTGCAAAAGTTGGGTTGACTTTTTTTGTCTGGTTTGAAAGCAAGGATTTAGCAAAATCCCAGCTGTAGTATTATATTCAAGACAAGACTAATAAAAAAATGTTTCTTTGTATCAAGTAAGCATCAGGGTGTTTTTGCATATAGCAGGTGAAGCCAACTCATAAAATGCTGTAATTGGACAAAGGCCCTCGGTAAAACCAATGTTTTTTTGCTATCATGGTGTAGCTCCAACTTTCTGTGCAATGATAGGGAAATAGGAAGGAGAAAAAGTCATTAAGCAGGAACATGTAAAATGGATATCTTAACTAGAATTAACAACTATCTGTCCTGTAGTTGCAGAGATATACCCCTGGAAGTAAATTTCAGTTTTTGGTTCTGAAAAACTTTTAATGCTGTCCAATCAAAATGATGTTGACAAAAGAGGTTGACCATTGTCACTCATCCAGTGATTCCAGGGTCATTGATTTCAATAAACTATGAATTGTCTGTGTGGCACAATAGTAAAAAAGTCTATAGATAAAGTTCTCTTTAAAGAAAAAAATGTTCAGCTAAATGCTTTGTCACACATACACACGTCACATCCACACACATTACTCTTAACTACCTCCTCGGTTCACAGATCAACCATCCCACTCAGTCTATTAGAATAATGACAGTGTGAGCCCACTTCCAGTGAGGGGGATGAGGACATGTAGCCAGCTTACAGCCACCGCAGAGTGGATAACACAAAAGTATGAACATCACCTGAGCAGATTTCAATGAGACCGGATACACACACATTTTCTCAAAGACACACACATAACACTCAGCACGGACACTTTTGAAAATTGTAGGGGTGTTCTTAACAAGTGGAGCCACTTTACACTCTCAGGCAAAAGTAAATAAGGCCAAAAATTTATTCCAGCATAACTCTCTTTTTCCTGTTTGACTGTCTCTGAAAACAGAAGGAAGCTCTTCAAGCAGAGAATGTGCAATTTGAAAGGTGAGAGCTTGTTAACTTGAGTTCCATTTTTCACGAACTGGGGTGCAAGTATCCTCCATGTGTTCTTTTTTAGGGGTTCACAGCAAACTATGAACTGTATTTTACTTTGAGCCCATGAAAAAACACAAGAACTTTTAGCTGTGTTCCCATTTCACTTACTTTTGAGGCCTTCACATTGTGTCCCTTTGAGGGATCCCTCAAGTCACAGCGTCAGATGAAGTGGTATGCTAATATGCTCTAATGTTTAACCTGGTGGGGGTTGGTAAAGGGGACAGGGGTTAAGGATTGGGAATTGGGGGTTGGGGTCTATGATTTACATGAAAAAACTTGTGAACCACCACATTTTCTCTCAACCATCCCCTGAAAGTATTTCTTAAAATCTGACCTGTGGTTTGGTCTGAGTAGAGTCATTTTCACCTTTGTTTATAAAAACACTAAACACGGTCAGTTCTCCATCAGATATCGTGGTGTACAAACTTTGAATGATAAAAGACATGTACTTGAGAGCTCATCATTACAAACTTCTAAAAGAAAGGTTTAAATCATGAATTTGGTTTTTATGTTTTTTATTCTAAATCACTCAACTTGTTTGAGTTAGCTTTATTTCGGTTTGTGGATAACTTTTTTTTTCGCTTTGCACATGGATGAACACTTGTTGGTGTATGTATGCATTAGTTAGTGTTTTACTGAAATCTTGATTGCTCTTTTTTGTTCACAGAAAGGTGAGGTCCTTTGCATAAGCCTGATGGCTTCTTGACCTCTCCTGACATATTTCTTTTTTCTTATGTAATTTTTTATTGTGCAAATGAATAAATAAATATAATACAAAAGTAAGTTCAAAAAAAGGTTTTCAGTTTAAAGTGGCTGTTAGGCAAATCTGTTTAAAGTAGACTGCAGCACCCACTCCAGCTGACAGATTTGCACAAACGATCGTGATGAAATGACATATGTATTTGTTTTGAAAGATGAATAGAGATTGGATCCTATTTTCCACACTACCTCTCTTCGTTCAAGACAACTTTTTACTGAATACAATGTGACAAGGTAATGTATTCATCAACTGTTATGTAGCACTACTGTTTGAAACGTGACAAAAAGCAAACTTTGTGAGTTTATACCAAAGTTAAGTAGCCAGCTATATCTAGCATAACTCAATTCTGTGCCCTGCATCTCACAGCCAAACTTTGGCAGGTGGCGTGGCGTTGTCAAAGAGACTAAAGCGTGCCCTCAAACAATCTAGTTCATTCCTACCTGTCCAGTCCCGATTGGGAAGCTTGGAATAAGCACTTACAAGTAATCTATTTTGGTGCTATTTTGGCTCATTTTAAATTGAAGGTTATGATAAAGCATGTATGTGGAGATGAAACTTTTTCAAGATCACTCAGAAAGTCCTCAAAATCCCTTTCAAAGAGCATGAAAACTAGAATAGTATTTCTTTGAATTACTAATTACAGCTAACTCCTCTTGAGCTTGTAGATATGTTGTTGTAAAGAAGTAAAGCTAGCAATGTTACTAAAGTAGGCCTTTAGCAAAGTCTAGGTCCAAGTCTCTTTGACCCCTTATTTCCCACCCAATTCTGTCCGATATACCATAAAGCTTATAACTGTTGGACCAGAAGTTCAAAATTCATCAGTGACACCTCATTTGAAAGATAAAGTCTCTAGTTTAAGAAAATGTCATGTTTTTAAAGTCCACATCAGGAAAAATGAAGCTGAAACACTGTCAGAGGAATGGAAAGGGGCTCACATGCAGGCCAGTGGGAACTCAAGGGTTAAATGCCACAGAAACAAAGCCTTAAAGGTTAAATCCACAATGAGTAAGGATAAACTTAGCTAAAATGACTAGCAAGCATTTATTTGATAACAGTTGTGTTCAGGATTGTGTCACTGTGGTTTTAAAGTTTGCTCCTTTAAAAACGCCATTAAAAGTATCCTATCATCCCTTATATTTAATAACTACAGTTAATTCTGCTTGAGTACATACGGTTTCTATGGAAACAACTTGGAAACCAACGTAGGAGGATTGAAGCTAGCATCGTCGTTGAAGTAGGCCTTTATATTGGCTCCTCCAAGTCTCTTTAAACGCCACAAAAACAAAGCCCAACATTTTTAAACCACAATGAGTCACGACAGACTACGCTGAAGTGACTGTGAACAAGAAATAAGTGTCTTAAATGTCACAGTATTTGTTTATTTGATGTCGTTTGTGTTCGGGGTTGTCTCACCGTCGTTTTGAAGTTGCCGCTGAGTGTGAGGGCCGTGATAGGCTGAGAGGCGGAGGCTGGCGAAGAAAGGAGCTGCTCTCCGTCAGTAGAGCAGTGCCGCTGGAGAGCTCTCCCGTCGACCGCAGGCTCCAGCTAAAAAAGACGTGACACCTAACGTTTTTATTTTGTTATGTTATTTATTAATCATCTGTCGTTCCGTCACTTCAAGCAAGATGTAACTTTGTCGACACCACCTCCAGTATATTCATGTATTTGAAAAGAGCCGGGAGCGAGTGCGCAGAGACGAGAAGCCGAGCTGTTTTGGCGAATGGAACTTATTGTGCATTTGTTTTGACTATGTTATCCCTAAGTGAGTTTGGCTTCGGTCAGTCTCTGTCTGCAGTTGGACCTTGATTCTTTTGGGGGATTTACATCCGAATAGTTAAAGGGAGACACCGAAGGAGATTTCTGCACAGCCAGCAAGCTTTTCCTTTACGGAGCCGGTGATTTAAATCGTCATTTGCTTGTGCTCCGGGAGAGGCGAGAGTCAAAGAAAGAAATTCATGTGGCCATTCTCTCTATAGCCAAACATTTTGGGGATTGCATAATGAGCAAGGAAAGACCTAAGAGGAATATCATTCAAAAGAAATACGTAAGTACAAACCATATTTTTCACCTTTACTGATAACAAATGCGATCGCTCTATTCAAGTTTGCCTTCCTCGTCTCGATGAAAATACATAAACTTTCATCAGGGACTGTGAAGGTTACCATCAGGCTGCTTGTGCAGTATTTGGGTCAGATATCGCGTAAGGATAACCCTTGCAAGTTATCCAAACGTGTTACCAATTACATGCATTTTTATTTAAAGAGACAGCAATGTTTATTCAGTGTCTGTGTTGCAGCGTTTCTTCGACATCAGACATGTTTTCGGCTATTTCCACATCGGCTGCTTTTGGGGGATTGCTCCTCTCCTTTTGACTCGTTTTGAGGGGATGCACTGTATGTCTTGACTGCGTGATAAAGCCATAAAAGGTTACAAATTAAAGGACTTTGCAAAGTGTTTCCAGAAAGGGCTTTTGTTCGCTCCTCATTTCTTCCTATTCAGAGCCGTGAAGACAAGCCTGTCGGCCATGGCTCAGCTATTTCGGCTTCCATTTCGTCCCATGCTGAGCATTTTATCTCTGCTTTCAAACCGAGCTTTAACCTCAAGAATAAAAAAAACATTCTTGTGCTTATGCTTATGTTAATGTTCGTGCTATCTTTTCGAGTGTCTGCGCTGTTGTAGTTGTTGCTGTGAGGCTGCAAACCGACACGTTTCGCGGACTGTTGTGGCTCTTTAATTTTCTCCATAAAGAGTGACGGAGAGCAGGGGAAAGGGGGCCATGCAATTCAGCATTTTCGGTCATTTCTAAGACTTGAAACAGCGAGAGGACACTCTTAGGCTTCATGTTAGGAGGGTTATCTCTGCTATCAATGTGAATAAGAAGTCGACTGGAGTCTCAATCATTTCTCAGGTCTCCGTGTGACCTCTGCGAAGGCGCAGATATTGCAGCAGCCCGCTGCTGAGGGATAACTCCATTTTTGCAATACTACAGGGGATTAGCTCAAAAGCGTCTGGGTCTCGTCCTCAGCTGCCGAATTCGCACAAAACTGTGCGTTACCTGCTCGGCGTGGTCGAGCTCAGTGTTACAGTCCGTTAACAGGGCTGTGTTCAGTCGCATTGCAGAGGCTCATGTATGAAGCGATACGAAGAAGCAACCATTTTCTTTCTGAAAGTAACACTAGTAAATTTCTGGGGAGGGAGCCTGGAAATAAAACAGGTTCGCTCAATGTTCGCTGAAATTGTGGTGGCGTGAGCACTTGTTAGTCCTGGTTTGTGAAGGAAAGACTCGTTATCTAAGCCCACCAAGTTGCCTTGTTTCTTTTTTTTTATGAAGACACTCAGACTGGGCCTCTCTCTGTCTGTCTGGTCTTCATAGTTTGTTGCACTTCTTGTCGTGTCTCCATAAATCGTTGTGAATTACCATCACGCGCCCAATAAGCACTTTGTTGCGTTTAATTGCACGAGGCATATCATGTCTGTTAATGCTGTGAAGCTGGAGTCAGCAGAGCCAGTCGCCCCCCCTCCACCCCAACCCCCATCCAAACAACACGTGTAGTGCCTCTAAAAAGTGTGTTAACTCCAGCAGTCAGTTTGCTTACGGGATAAATCCAAACCAGAACAAATCAACACATGTTTCTGTGCTGGAGGATAATATTGCAAAAGGGTGAGCTAAGCAACAGGTCTGCAGGGACAAGCAAACAATTACACTAAACACACCCCCCCCAAAAAAAAAAGTTTATTTAATGCTTTCTTGAATGCAACCTGACTCAGTTGGGGGTTTCCCCCTTTAAGAAAAATGCCTTAAATACATTTCTTGTGAAATCAATCAAAGAACAATCTTAACTTTTCAAGTATTCACAGAATTTGACAACAAAATTTCTTCATGCTTGACACATAATATGAGGACTAAAATTTCCTTCTAAGGATCTTATCCTCTAACTTCATTTGAAAGCTTTCAGTAAGGCAGCTGTCTTGTTGGGAAGATGGAAAAAAATCCCCCCTTTCAAATGATTTCATTGTAACACATCTGTATGTGCATTTATAGGAAACATACATTTCTGTTGCTGGTAAATGTATGGGCTTCAACTTTCGATTGTTGTCAAACAAAACAAAAGTGAGTCATTTTAGAGTACGCAGATGTTTTCAATGACTAAAAAAAGTTAACCTAACACTGAAAAATGTACTGTCAAACGTTCAGTTTAAACTAAAATGTAAATAATTTCTTGTCTCATCAAGATCACAGTTTACTTCTGGAATGGGAAGTATTATTTAAGCCAACCACACCATTTCCTGCTTTGAGTGTCATACCACAGGGATTCACATTTGATTATTAGAAATAGTCTGCACATCTCTGTCTGGGTCAAGGAAACAGGATGTTCCATAGAAATAATGAGTAACTAAAAATCCCCTCTTCATATTGAGCCATATGATAGAAAATTGTGTGTGTCTCTAAAATTAGAAAAATCTTTTTTTATGTAGCTATTCAAAACTATGTATTCATACAGAGGAAAAGATGAACATGTGAGCTCGGTTGCAGCGTGTGCGTTTGTGTTTGCATGTGTGTCACATCTGTCATGTGTTTTCAGCAGCTGCAGTTAATAAATAAAGTCTGGCCTGGACCAAATAAGGACTCGCATACAACAACCTGGAGGAGTCCAGATCCCAAAGTCCCCCCTGTGGGCTTTGAGACAGGACTCTTGGCCCCTACTGATCCCCCCTCCCCGGCCCCAACCCCCCCTTAATTAGCGTAAGACAATTATACATGCTTGGCTTAACCATTTCCCCTGAAACACGATTCTGAGTTGTTACCCCTCCACCCCCACCTCCCTGCACCCAATAAACACCACATGATATAAATATTAAACTTCATCAGTCAGAAAGTTATTGAAAAAGCCGAATGAGTCTCTAAAATAACAGACCACAAAATAGCCAAATTGTCACGTCAGCTCTGTGTCCGAGGAATGCTTTGTCACTAATGACTGGCTGAGTGATGCTGCCAGAGCAACAAGAAGCCCACTTTATCTCCATTTCCCCACAATATATAAAGAAGGAGAACTGTTCTTGTGCATTTTCTGCTCCATGTTTTAGCCATCAGACGGACACAGTGCTGTTAGGACTGAGGGAGCAGGCGCTAATATGCGGCAGTGTTGTTCGGTCTAACGAAACATGACACACACACTGTGTGTGTGCGTTTGTGAATGAGTGTAAGCGAGAGTAGCAGAAGAGCACGGCAGAGAACAGCTCAGTGCAGCCAGGGCCATTTTGTGCAGAGTCGGCTCTTCCTGTAGGCCCCAGCTGGGGCTAGGCCTCTTATTCAAAGGTTGTGTGTGTGTGTGTGAGTGTGGGTGCGTGTTTGTGTGCACGCATGGTGTGTGTGGGACAAGCACAGCTGCTGCAGGGGCCTTTACAAATGTAAAGAGGCTGTCAGTGTTTGTTTCATCAGGCGCACAACTGATGAGGGCCAAGTTGAAAATCCATTGCACTGTGAGTGTGTGCGCTGAGCGTGCACAAAAAGAGGAAACAAAAACAGAGAGCGGGGGCAGCATGGGGAGTGCAGAGGCACAGACTCTCTCCCTCCTCTCCTCCTTTTCCTCGCTTTATCTCCCTGTCTCTCTGTCTCTGTCTCGCTCTCTCGTTCTGGGCCTGTCCAAATGAAATGTGGGCCTCATGTAGGACCATGAAGAGAGGGTCACAGGGTTGTTTTTTCACCGTGCCTGAGCCTCAATGCGCTTCATTTAACCTTATGTTTCAATGCAAATTCTCTTTTCATAAGCCCCCTTCTCCTCACGTGTGCAACATGGCAGGGTTCACTTTGCAACCTCCCTGTCACTATGGCTACCAGGGCAAACCAAAGTGTACTGTGGCAAAAGCAACGTTTTACTGCCTGTTTATGTGACCACATTCACTATGGTTACATTCCACGTGGCACCTGTGAAAGGCTCTATGGTGAAAGATAAAAGTGCTCTCCATATGTGTTTGTTCTTTTAGTGTGTTACAGATTTGTGAGCAGCAGGATGTGGCTGACAGAGTGGCAAACACAAGGCAACAGAGGATAATCCTTTTTAATTTGAACATAACATCACTGCTGTATTATTTCTTATTCACCAGTGGGGAAAAATCAAAGCTGGGCTACTTTGATTATGATGCCAAACTGTATCAGGGTGGCATAAAAGTAACTGCCAAGAATATAAAAAGTCCTCGTGAAGAATGCCTGCCAGCGAATTACATCCAACGGAAAATAACTGAAGCTAACCAGGAGCTTCTGTGTCTCACGCAGGAAAAACATTAAGTGAATTATTTACTCCACATCACACAAAAAACATAACCAGATGAGTCTGCAGTGTAATTTCTCTTTGTGTCTAAGTGACAATTAAATTTCCACTTCACTGAAGTTTGTCAGGTAATTGAACGTTGCCTCAACTGTGCTAAAGCGAAGAGGAAACGTTTTCTTCCCACGCTGCAGGCGCAGCTTCATATCCCTCTGGTCTCTTCTCTCCGCTCCCAGGGCTCTGTCGACTCGACAAGCACTGCCAGAAAAAATTTCTGGGAGTGAAGTTGGCTTGCCCGGCCTCTTTTAATTCAGCCTTATTTATTTATGTGTTTATCAAGTTTGTGCTGAAATGAGAAGAAGGCAGCCCTTTTTTCACGTTTTAAATAAAGTATGCTTTGCCAAAAGAGACTTTACTGCATCATTACTGGCGCTGTGCGAGCTGCCGGCTTCAATTTGGAGCGGCGATGGATGTTCAGTGGCCAAATGTATCAGCGCTCGGCTCTTTTCTCCGACATTAACACACACTCTCCCTGTTTACCCTTTACTGCCTCCATCTCCCTCGTCTTCTCGGGATTATGTCACGCACATACACACAGCATAAACTCCTGTTATGCAATATGACCTTTTCTCTTATCAGCTGTTGACATTGAGCACAATCTCCGGTCTTAGCTGGCACCAGTACGCACACACTCTCTCACACACACACACACACACACACACACACATACACACACACGCACACACATGCACACACTGAGGCAAAGGTCTTTTAGGTATGCACCTGCAGTCAGTAGGTGAGAGTAACCGGTTTTAAGGCCACCCCTTGTGAGCTGTCTTGTAGTTATCAGCCGGCAGTGTGGGCTTCTTATGGGAGTGATGACACACAGCTGGGTGTGACTGTCTTTGTTTTACAACACAACTGCTTTTGCAGTGAGGAGTGTGTAGGTGTGTTTTGCAGCATATGCTCCAATAGTTAGACTCAAGGATTGGTTGGACAGAAAACAGTTGTGAACAGCCAATGCTTTGTGTGTTTGTGTGTATGTGTGTGTGTGTCACGTACACCATGAGGGCTGCGTGCATGTCTTCATTCTGCCGAGTGATTTATCTCCTCCTGCCCCTGTAGGTTTGGACGGAGATGGGGATAGAAGGAGGAGGGGTGGGGAGACAGCTGGTCAGGCCCTGAGAGGCTACGTGTGTGTGTGTTTGTGGACACACATGCTCACTCATGCATTTGTGTGTGTGTGTGTGAATGAGTGTGTGTGGTTGCCACAGCTTATCCGTTCAGGATCCCTATGAAGCTGAATCAACACTTTAGCTTTGTCTTTGGTGTGGCCTTGCAGGCTTTACGGGGGCCCGTGAAGGACATTTATCATTAGAAAGATGAAAAGAAGACCCTTTAAATTGGTGTTTCATTCTTACAGAATTGTCAATTTTAATTTTTAGAGGCAACACAATCAATCTTGCGGATATTCAGGTGTCTTGTTGTTCGCTCAAATGTCAGCTTAGCCTGGGACTTCGATTTAAGCCTGTAATCTGAAATAGGAGGCATTAGCTTGTTCTTGAATGGACAAGCTATCGTAGCTTTGCTTGGCATTAGCGTATAATGACCATTATGTACGTCTCTCAGACAACCTCCTGACCCATCCCTGCCCACCCCCTCCTGCTCTTCATCTCAACTACATCAGTTTAATAAACACTCCTTACATTTTCATCCGGTGGTCAATCCCATCTGATCCCCTATTGTGACACCGTCGTCTTTACACATCCAGTGAATTAAGCCTCTGGGGATGAAGCAACAGAGCAGAGGCTCAGGCTTTATCGATCCTCCATTACTCCTTCTCTCTTTTTTTGCCTGGAACATCACAGTTTCTCTGTTGAACATGTGCCAGTAAAGCAACATCATAAAACACCTGGAACATGAGGCTAAGATGAGAAAATCCTGAAAAAAGCTGACCTATCATATTTTCTGTTGTTAAGTTTTAATACTGAGTGTAAAACCATTAAACTCACAAGATTTCTATAAATACACTGTAACTTGATTTCTTGCCATTTTAACTGGGGGTGACCATATTCTAAAAAAAAGAGGACCCTGTACTTGGCCTCTTACGGACAAAACCCATCTCAGAATTTTGACTAAAATATCCCCAAATTATGCTATACTGCCTCAAAATATTGACTTTGTAGCTCTCAATTTGACTAAATATGGGGCAAAACAATTCTCAACACCAGTCAGGACCATAAGGACAAGGGGTGTGCCACTGTATATAATCTATTTGTCTGTGAAAGTGCATTGTGACTTCAGCATTCTCTGTCTGAAAGCGCAGCGTGAGCACTTAGAGCATGTTTTCCTGCATGCTCAAAACCTTGACAGGTTGGTGCATCAGAATAATGCCAGTGGCACAGTGCAGCGCTTCATTATAAATATCAATGGTCCGTAGAACAAACTGAGATCAGCCAGAACATTTTGGGGAATTTTATGAAATCCCAATGGACATAATTTTACCACCAAAAAGGAGGACATTTGGTCATCCTGTTGTAACAGTATTTTACCGTAATATCTCTAAATGCTGCCAGTAATGTACTGTAAAATCTTTAGCCTTTTAACAATGTATGAATTCTTCTCTTTATACTGGAGCAGCTTGATACCCCAGCCTCTCTCTCTGTGGCCAGCTATTCTCTCTCTACCTCATTTAATCTCTCATGAGGGCATTCCCCTGTACTAACTTTTCACTGAAAAAAAATCATCATTACCCCTCTTTTTTCCACCCCCAGACACTCACTTGTGGCTCTCCAACATGCATGGCTAGCTAGCTGTGGAACTGTGACCTCCCTTCTGTGAAAGCGCTCTTGAACACAACCTTTTTTCACAGAGCGTTTGGCCCTTTGCGAGGGAGGCCTTCATTTAGGGTGGCAGTCACCCCTTCTCCACCCTCCAGTCCTCCAAATCAGGGGGAGTGATGAGCGAGTGGAGCAAAGTGTTTAGTGACCACTGTTTTAATCTTCATTTTTAGCCCTCTCTGGAAGCTCTGTGGCAGAATGGGTGTTGGGATTTTGTGGGTTTTTGACTGATTTAGAGGAAAATGAGCGCAAACAGTAAAGGTGTTGACTGCATCTGGCACTCGCGTTCACCATTCCTGCATGCCAAACTGCATTTGTAGGATGGACAAGTGCCCGTTTGACGGATGAAACACACACTGTGGAGGGTTACTAATGCTGCTGCTGAGTTGTCAGATGTGCTGCTTCATAAGTGAGAAACAGGAAGAACGAAGAAGAAGGAGGTGGGCCGTAAGAGGCAGAATAAATGGTTTATTTGATCCCGGGTCAATATATACACATTCTGTTTGCGTCTACCCCCATCCTCCAACCTGCTGCGAGAAGCACATTACTTCCCCCCGTCATCTTGTCTTGTAATAGAACACTGAGTGGATTTTTTCCACTCTGTTCCACTCTATCTCTCTCACGTCCTGCCTCGAAAGCCATTCGCTGTGTTACTCAGCGCAGCTACAAAGAGAACAGAGAGGCGTCGGGAGCTTTCTGTGGGATAGCGCTGGCTGAGGGAGAGAGGGAGAAAGAGCGAGAGAGAGAGCCAGCTCTTTCAGCAATCGAAAGAATCTGCACTTAGTTTAATTCTACAAAGCGTGCGTGCATTTCTGTGTGATAATAATTTGCTCCTAGGATCAGCCTGCTTAGCGACATGATTAGGGTTGTTGGCGCTTTCACAGCTCTCCTCTCGGTCTCTGTCTCAGTCAGCATGTCGCATTCTTCCACTCGGTTTTTGTTTTGATTCAGTCTGCCAAAAGGAAACTTTGGAATCCTCCCTGGTTTGATGTTGCACAGCTGTGTGAATTAACCCCCTCCAAAACCACGCTGCCAAACACACACACTCAACCCCGTCAGGCACACATAATCTTGCCCTGTGGGGTTGTCGTTTTGCTTGTGGTTAATCTGGTCCTTTTCTAACATCAGATTCAAAAAGCTGGACACAATTTATATCTTTACTGTGTTTGTCTGGTTCAAAAATGTGCCATTCATTTCAAATTGGACATGTTTGCAGTAGTATTAATTGCAATCTTGCTCTATGAAGCGCTTCAGGGCTGTTCTCTGGGTTCGTCTTATTCTTATTCCCATAAATGAAACTCAGTATGAAAAACAGCACGAACTGACAAGAGTCAGTACAGGAGTATTGATTTTTAGCTTTCTTTTTTTTTTCTATTGATTCTTTCATGAGCAATAGGTGCTTTTAAAGTTTGCTCCATGGAGAGCAGCCTAGTGTGAGTCAAAGGTATTGTTCCCCCCTGTTTTTAACCTCTGCTCAATAGATGAGGGGCTTTTATAATTCTCCCGGCTGCCTGATTTCCTCCAGGCCTCACAGCAGGGAGCTCGAGTGCATGGTACACTGAGGGAAGGGCGCCAGAGTCTGGGCTGAATGTCTGGCCGGCCTCCCCTGGCCCGGGATCAAACATCACAAGGCCCGGAGCAGGGAGTGAGGGCTGAGGGAGGAGGGGGGTAAGAGGGGGAGGAGGGGGAAGCGGCCTAGGAAATCACAACCTGTGATCGTTGAGGAGAAGAAATCCAAGAGGATAGAAATAATCAAATTAGTCACCTCCTCGAGTGGAATAACCTCAGCGGCGAGGCCTGTCTGCTAACAAAACAACTCTGAGGAAAAACACGCGCGTATCACAAAAGCGTGACGGAAGCCTCTGCTGTTTGTAGCTTTAATTGTTTGAGAATGTGGACAGGAAATGAGAGAAGCACTGGTTGAATCCCAGCATCACTGTTGCTGAGCCTCTTTCACTTTCACACATGAGAAATGAGTAATGCAGGTGTTTTCTAGCACTACAATCAAAACAAACCTCTGGCTAAACATCATTTGTAAGCCAACTAGTATGAAGTTACCATGGTGACTAGAGAGTATATATACCCCCCCCTACAACTGCTGAACCTCTGTTGTGTTTGTGTGGAATGGGCATGTATGATTGGGGGGTACTTCTACCTCCCCCTCAGAGGTTTCTATAGAAACTAACATGCTGACAAGGTCTCTGAGCAAGTCAAACACGTCTTCCTCTTTGTTTTGGTGTTAAACCTCATGAGGATATAGGAACAGATGAAGAGTGAAGTTAGTTAGCTGTTCGAGCATCTGGTTTCTGGAGGTAAATGGGGGGAACTTCTTAGTATTCTTTTCCATCACATGAAGCAGAGAAATCAAGCGTGATACTGTGAAACTGTAGCGGAGATGGGGAATTCTACATTCACGAGTTGCTACTTCAAGTTTTTATCCTCAGTTATTATAAGTTTCGGCTGAGCTCGAGTGCCTCCGAGCATGCAACGACATTGATAGAACTCATGGTTTTATTTGAGTATCATTGAAGAAAATCTTTCTCAGAGAACAGACAGAAACCAAACGTTTTCTCCTCTCAGTTTTTAATTTCATCACCAGGTTTTCGTTTATTACCCGACAGTTGTGACACACATCCAGTAAATTCCGATATTCTCAGGAAACTGTTGAACTTTCACAATTTATGATGTTGGCCCATTTCCTGACAGTAGATCAGTCATTTCACTGTTATCGACGGTTGTTTTTCGCTCTGACAAAAAAAATCACCCTTTCATTTGATCAGTGAAAGCCAGAGTGGATTTTCACATTAGTCATAGCAGCCAGTCGTATGTAACGCCTCGTTCTGCTGAAATTCCTACCTAAGTCTGACTAAGAGATTTGATTGATGACTTCATTTCTGCCTCATTCATGTAATGAACATAGAAGTGATATAGATCTACTCAGGCTAATGTTAATGTTCCATCATAATTATTGATCCTTGCCGTTTCTCTTGTTGTCTCTAATGCCAGGAGTTGCATTTTGGACAGCAATTGTTACTTGCATCCTACAGGGGTGAGAGGGAGGTTTAAGTCACGTGAATGGTATATGTCAGTAAAGAATATAAAACCGCTATGTGAAAAAGGGAAAGCGTTTTCTCACAACAGTTTTTGTGATAAGGAGTTTCACTTGTATCTCTGAAATCTAACTGAGAGCGTGTCCTTCCACAGAAAGAAATAGTCCCAAACAGAGTCGACTCGAGTCAGGAGTAGGTCAAATATTAAGTCACTTCATTCAGTTTCAACTGTTTTCATTCACTTTTTTGTAATCGCAGTGTTATAACAACGATGATAAGTATGTAAATCGCATCTTTCAAAAATGAGGACCTGTCAAAGTGCTTTGAAACAGGAACAAAACACAGAAAGGATACAAGCAACAATTAACATGGGAAATCTCATACATCTTACTGCAAGCTGTCAAAAGTGTTAATGCCTAATTCCTAGGGCTTATATTTATTATGGTTGTCCAAGGGTGATTTAATTCCATCAAATACCTGAGGATAAAAGCAATGTCCAAAGATTTTAATTGTTTTTGAGACAGCCTAACTTTGACACTGATGAGCCATAAAATCTGATGTTTAAAACTGAATTTTAGTTCATGTGTTTTGATCAGACGCTCTGTAAAAGCTGTGTCACTATTTAACCCCTGCATTGTTGTTGCTATTTTTAGCTATGTTTGCAGATTTAGTTGCTTTGTCGAGCGAAACATCATGGCAGTAATTGGATGTCCTTTCAGGAAATAGACATTAGTAATTTCATTTCACACTGACCACAACCTGGGTGGGCTACAGATCTGATAGTGAAGCAGAGATTTGACTCAGAGCTTTTATTTTGTTACACACTCGATCACTGATAACTCATTTCGGTGTAAGAGTGAGATACCTCTTATTTAGCATAACCTCTTTTCTGAAAATATCATTGATGAGTCAGACACAGTCATAGAGCAATGCAGTAATGTTATTTGTAGATTCAGGAAAGAAAAAAAATCACCTTCTGATTTCCACAAATCATGTCCATGTGTTGGATCTGAGACGTCTCTTTCTGTGCTTGGACCTACTTTTATTACTTTCACTTCCTCCCTCTGAGGTCAATTACCAGTGACAGTCACAGTACACGTGTGGGTGCCTCTCTCTCTCTCTCTACCTTCCTCTCTTGTGTGGGTTGCGAGCTACACTGACGCCTTCTAATCGCCCCTCATGCATCACCTTCATTCTTCATCCCCACTGTACCATTATTCATTTCTCTCACACACACTCTGCTTCCATCTTTGCCCGCTCCTTCACACACATAATTTCCTTCACCTTTTTTCTCACAATCTTTCTCTCTGTCCCCCATATTCTGTCAGTCTCATCCCCCTCCCCTTACTCCAGGCCCCTCAGAGGCCATGGAGACTTTGCCTTTGTGTGCGATCGTCGTGTAAATGGAGCGCAGGGGTGGGGTGAGATACTTGGGGTTTGTCCCAAGCTGTGAGGTGAAAATCATTCTTTAATTGCCCCTTGTCTTCTTTTCGTGTGCCAGTGGTTGAGCCGGGGTATGGACTCCTGGGTCTGCACTACGACTCCCCACAGCAGAGGAACTCCCTCAGCCTAAACCCTGGCTGTGTTTCATAATGCTGTCTGGCTACACTGTAATCTGCAATCATTCACATTCTCATGAACACACATGAACAGGGGCTTTAAAGGGGCTTTAAATGCTGGACATAGCGGAGAAAAGCGAAAATAAGCTCTAGATGTAGCACTGTGGAGTCGAGGTGAGGTGTAAATGTGTGGTTGTGCTACTCTGTAAAACTGAGTGTACTTCTCTGAACTGCTGATCGTGTCCCATGTTGTTTAGTCTGGAATCCTAATGGAACATTTGTGATCAATTTCAGCTGTTTGCATTTTGCTTTTCATCACAAATATTTTGCAAAGTATTAAAGTTCTGTATATATTTGATTACAACAGCCCTGTTCTCTCGACAACCTCATGCAGCTGTCCTGACTTTGTTGTGTGTTGGCTTGAAGTTAAGTTTTGGTTTATTATGCACAGCACCAAATGTGGTAGTGTAAAGCTCTGGATTCAGTTTTGCTGCAAGCATCTCTTCTTCCTTGGATGCAAATCTGCTTTCTCTGCCTGGTGAACTTCAAAAAAGGCAAACTCAAACTTCTCCTTAACCAGGTTTTGATTCCATGATCACCTGACAAAGCTGAGCTTTTTGAATTTTTGCCTAAAAGGGGTAAAACTTTTCCCAGCAGTAATGTGACAGGCTGGTGGAGAGTGTGCCAGAAACCAGGATTATCCAAACAAGTATAGATCTGAAAACTGAAGGAAATGGTTTGTAATTGTAGTTTGAAAACTGAAAGGAGATTTTTTTTCCTTTGCATTGAGGTCTGAAAAAAAGTCTTAAACAGTTTTTTTTTTAAAGAGGGGATATTGTGGTTTCCCATGTTTTACTCGTGGGTGTAAAGTAGATGTCAGTGCGAGTGCAGACTGTTCAAACATATATATATATATATTTTTTTTTTTTTGTAAAAATCCTGCAATCTGCCTGTAGGCCACTTAAAATAATCTGTTCTAAAAATAGCACGAGATCTATGTGAAATCTTCTTGAGATCTTTACAAGACTTGCTGACATGATGAGGTCATCGCATAAGAATTTCTCAACTGTTTCTTTATTCTTTTGAGGGGTGGGCCTCAAACACCATGGTCTGTGCATAACTGTACCCTGACGGGCCTCCGGAAAGCTGACCAAGCAAAGAGAGCAGGTTTGGAGGGCAGGAAGCCTGAAAGAGACAGCAACTAAAACAAAGTTTTTCAGACAAGAGCTAAAATCAGGGTTTTCTAAAATATTAAAACTCAGATTTGTTTTCGCTGTAAAACGGGAAAAGCTTCTACAGGGGTTACAGAAGGCCAATTAAAAGATCTAAAAATGCACAATACCCTCTCTTCAAACACTTTTTGTCTTTGCAAATTGAACACTTTTATGAAAAGAGCATTTTTTGCAGTGATCCCTTTTTGCTAGTTGTAGATCAAATTTGCAGGTTTTGTTTTGCATATTACAACTGGAGGACGTCTTTTTTTTTTTTTTTTAAACAATGATTGATTTCTTGTCGTTTACTTTTATTTTAATAGCTTTCACACCACTTTACTTTTAGTTCTGATATTGGTATTGGTATCATTTACCTGCAGTGGTGTCTGTATTAGATACTGGATATTGCGCCAGCCATTGTTAGTCAAAACACCATTTCCCCTTCACCTTCCCATCAGTAACTTTTTGTCTTATGTTCAACCCAGCTCAGTTGACCAGCTTTGAATCTAGTTTGTATGATGTGAGTTTATCACTGGAGATAATTCATCAAAGTTACTGCGTAATCTGCTGGTTCGAGCGTGGCCAGGCCCTTCATGTTTCTGCCTTTTCCGTCAACTGTCAGCGCAGGGCTGTGGTGGCTCCCATCAACCACCTCACTGACTGGTAATCTTATCTTCCTGACAATCTGCATTAGCCTCAACCTGCTGCCGGTTGACCCTTCCCAGGCCACAACGCAGACATTTTTTTTGGGTCCCCAGTGGCGCAACGCTGTACGCTGAGGGGAAGTGTTGTCGTTTGGGGGGTTTCAACTTTGGCATATTCAAAAGAGAGTCCAAGCGGTTTGATTGACAGGCCCAGATTCTGCACAGGATCAGTCTGTCAAAGCTGCATCGACAGAGAGAGTATATCTCTCCTTCTGCATCCTCCCTCTGTCAGCTTGTAGGGTAGAGTATGAATTTTTGGAGCAGGCTACTTCCTGGCTGCTTGACACACATTCCCCCATGATCATCTCCATAAAATCAGCCCCCCGCTCTCCCTCCCTCTTAGTCTGTCTCGCTCCCGCTCTCCCTTTAATTTCACTCAGCCGCAATATCCTACCTGGACCCTGATTGTTATTTTCAGAGAGCTGGAGCCAGCGTTGTTGTAACATAATCATTTAGTCTCCCTCCCGTGGTTCTGGCAGACTGCACGCTGAAACTATCCCCTGCTCATTTTTATGTGGAGCGAATTCGTTGTAGCTACTGTGACTGCTGCTGGCTCACCTCTTTTTTTTTTTTTCCTGCTGTATTTACCAGTGTAGATGGATATCTCCCTGCTAAACATTTGAGAGATGACACATGTTATATACAAGTTTAATATACCCCAAGAGGTCACGCTTGTGGATTTGATTAGCGCAGCTGAAATATGATTGTTGTGATAGCGACTGACTTGGCCTTTATTGAATTTTTAATCTCAATGTCTTCTTGTATAATTTTGAGTGGTGCTGTTGCAACTGTAGAGACAAAATTGTGTGTATTGAATTAGGAAAGTTAAATGTGAAAGGTTAAGGGCTTCAGGAGATAAATGGGTCCACACTATAAAAAAAAAGAAATTTAAGCAAGTGTATGTCTTTTTTTCAGTAAAAAGCTGTTTTAGACTTATTGTGAGCCACGTTTACCAGACCGGTTTAGAAAAATGTCACCTTTCAAGTTATTTAAAGGCATAATTTATGCCTGAATTGCGTGTAACAAGTACAAGAAATCTGCCAATGGGGTAAGAAAACGTTTCTTGTTTTAAAACATTATTCCAACTTCAAGAAACTTGATAATCAATTATTTCTTATCCCATTGGCAGATTTTTTTTTTACTTGTTACAAGTGGGGCTGGGCAATTACTTACAAATTACATTAAACCGCATTATGGCCTGCTGCAATATTCCAATCACAGTAACATTACTTTAACCTGAAACTTGTCAGAATACCAGATACAGTTTTTGGCAGCAGAAGTTTTATGCACTTCATCAGTGTTATTCAAACCTGCTCAACCAAAGAGCTTAATGTTGAAAAATACCTCAGCAAAGAACAATTTAAGTGTTGAAAAGTGGCAAAACAGCAAGAAGTAGCAATAAAACTAAGTTTGAAGTGGCAAATATGCCCAAAAGCAAAAATTGTCAGTAAAATTGGGAGAAAACTTGGTAAATAGTCTGAAAATAGCAAAAACTGGTTCAGAAGTGGTGAAAGAAGTGGTGAAAGAAGAGTGTTAAGTTATTTATTCTTGGTTTTATTCATCTAATTTATATATATTTTTTGAATAAAGATGAATGTATCTCGTGTTTGTTTATCAGCACATAAGATAAAGAACCTAAGATAATCGCAAGATGAATCTTAATTGCAACAAAGGGAAAAATATTTGCAATTAGATCATTTTTGCAAATCACTCAGCTGTAGTTACAAGCAATTCAGACCTGATTTTTGTCTGTAAACAACTTGTTATAAGACATGTTTCTGGACTTGTCCGTTAATGTCACTAATATCAAGACTAAAAAGAAAATTTTTACTGTTAATAAGAAGACATAAATACTTGATATTTTTTTCAGTTCTTGCAGAGCAACACTGATAAAATTTCTTGATTGTTTTTTTAATTTTCAGCCGCCATATTTCTGTAAATGTTCAATCCAATAACCCTGCACATACCTGCCATTCAAAGGTCCCCACAAACCACATTAATACACCCTAATGCAGCTCTAAATCTATTATTCACCAGTCTTGTCATTGCATCTGTAGCACGAGCCAAATCCCATTGATTAGCCCTTTACTTGTGTCACAGGCAGGGACATTGTACAAAGAGGGGGGCAAGGGTAACCCTGATCGATTAAGAGAGGCCTGGAGCAACACGGGGGCCCTGCAGCATGACATGGATTAGATGTGTGTCGTTTCAGGCCCAGAGCGAGCTGCTGACTTGATGCTCTGCTGTGTGGCTTTTTTTCTCCCAGTGGAAATTTGTAGATTTTAGCAAATCTTCAACACGAATGTAATGTCACCTACTTCCTGTTTTCATTCCTTCTTCTTCCGTCTGAAATGTCTGGGTGTGTTGTAGTTGCAGTTTATCATCCTCTCCCCTCGTTAGTGAAAAAGCTCGCCATAAAAATGATCTTTTTTTTTTTCTCCTCCACACTGAGAGAACACCAAATGATCTTGCGGGGAATTGGATAAGTTCCTTGTAAATGCGTCTGGAGCTCGACAGCCAGTTTGCATATGATTTACATAAACGAGGGTGTTGATGTATGAATAACTTGTCAAAGGGATTGATTTATGAAGGCGGCTGTCACTCACTGCTGGAGTTTATTCTGAGCGTGCCCGGCTTCACCCATCTGCAGCTGACGGACGGACTGAGTGACTGACTGAATGATAACCTGTGTTATCCAGTCATATCTTCCTCCACCTTTTTGCATTCTGATGTAGCTCAGCGTCTTTGGAGCGGGACTGTATTTGTCTAATAAAAGGAGAAACATTTTCCTTATGGGGGCAAATGATCTGCGAGTAAGGAAGTGAATGGACATCCATTGACAGGCAGTGATGCCTTTTTCCTTCAATTTCCTCTTTGTCCCTTTTCTGTGCCTTCTCCCTCTCTCCTTTTGTATCTCTCCGGCTGCTAGGTGTTATCAATGCAGCTTTTGTCAGGGCTGAAAGAGCAGGGGGGCTCATGAGACCCTCTGACAATGGGCACATGCTTGCCCCCTCTGTGGGCTTCCTGCATTGTGTATGTGTGTGCGTGTGTGTGTGTGTGTGTGTGTGTGGAGACAGTGGTTGGAGGTCTGCGATAAGGCCTTTGTGTGTCTGGGAAGCACCTCTCTTCCCTTGTCGTATTCACCTGATTTAGCTGCAGGTGTTTGGCATAAACAGTCAAGACTAACCAACGATAACTACGTGACTCTGACCATTCAGAAAAACGATACCACAGCTGCACAGCAACATATAACGGCATTAATTCTTCCACAGAGTTCATTTGTGTGAAGTCAAAGTTGCAGATCATTTCCTCGAACCTGACGCCAATTATTCCTGATTTTTGAAAGGTTTGACCCAGCTTGAGCTGATATTTAAGCCAGCTGTCTCGTACAGAAATAGCCAAAACAGCAATAAAAGAACCATTTTTGTGAGTTATCCCAAAAACTTTCTCCCTGGTTGTTTATTTTGACTGAATGGCTCTGGTCCACAGGTCAGCTTCTGTGTTGAAAGACTATTCAGAACTCCCACACAAAGTGTCAGTTTTCAGGTGTTAATAAAAGTCTGTGAGCGAGTGACCCAGACAGAGGCCAGGACAAGGTTATAAAAGCTCAAACCACTTTGTGTTTGATATGATTCAAAAGGAAAAAGAGGAGCAGATTATTTTTCATTTCAAAAAGGAATCACTGTAGTATAAGTCAGGCAGCACACCGAGTATGTCAAGGTAGCTTTTCAGGTCTGACTGAAATTTTATGAAACTGCATGCAAAGAGACTGTGCGTGAGGATGATCATGGGAAAGACTGAGACACATCTTATCAAAGGCTAAAATTGTGACATTTTACTGAAAGTCTGAAAAGTTTCAAAGGTATCTCTTTGACACACACTCCTCAGACACATCCCTGCTTCTCGTTTCTAGTCATCCACATGCACACAAACAGACAAGATGGCTGCTTGAGGCTGTTAACACCTCGACTCTACAGAAGGGGGCCTCTTTTTGTTGCCATCTCCTCACCACAGGAAAGACAAGGGGGGTGAGTGTGTGGTTAGAGCCCCCTCTTGATCCTAAACATTCACATGGTGAGAGCAGCTTTACTGCAGCTGAGTTTATATAGAGTGTGAGCGTGCTCAGTGTTCGCTTCACAGTGACGGTAAAGAAGTAGGTCAGGGAAGAGACCCCGTTCAACCCGAGCTGAGCCGCAAGTGCTCGTGTGTAAGTGCATACATGTGTGCGTGCGCATATGCACTTGTGTGTGGGCATGTGTAGTGCAGTGTGTAATTTGTTTCCTTCCGCCAGGAACCAGCCTAACCTCCCCCGGCTTCCACAGCGTCAAGCAAGTGTGTGTGTATTTTCCTCTGTGTGTGTGTGTGTGTTTGTGTGTGTGCTCGTGTGACGGCTGAGAGCTCTATTCAGTGTAGCTGTAAGCTACAGAGTCAGCAGTCATATTCAGACTGACAGCCGAGGGAATGTGTGTATTTGTGTTTGTGGACTGGACGTAAAAAACACTTTTTCTGAGACAGAGGAAGTGAGTGTTGAAGATGTAGTCGAGACAGAAAGGCTTTGGCACGGAGGATTGTAGAGAAGTGAAAGACTCAAACACTGGAGGAGTGAATTCTCTCCGTCTCTCATGTTCACTCGCTCATTTCACAGCACGCTGCTGTTGTTAGGGGATGGCTGAGCTGCTCCACCCCTTCCCCCCCCTACGAGCCAATCCTCTATCATATTCTTCCCCATCCTGCTGTCTGATTGGTGGGCTGTCTGAGCCAGTGGTATAAAGTGGGATTGATGGGTAATCTGGGACTGGAAGTGGGGGCAGAGAAGCACAGGCTCAGTGTTTGGGGTTAGGTACGAACTCTGACACCGGGACAGGACGAGGGATAAGATCTGATGAGCAGATCTTTTAAAACTGAGTGTTAAGATTGTGTATTCCCACTTTTTTCATTTTTTTCCCAAAAGTTTCTTTCTTTCTTGCTTTGGCTGCCGGATTACTGATTTTTATTTTATTTCCGGGAGCTTTGAAAACTCTGTAAATTTAGCTTCCATTATGAGTGGGATTGTACTCCCTCACGACTCTCCAATCCCAACATAAAACTTCATGACCCACGCTATAAGCCTGCCAACATCTGCGTTTGACTGCCTCTTCCAATACACTCTGCCCTCTAATACAGGAAAATGTCCCATCATTTTGGTATGACATTATGGAAAATATATCAGCATATTTCAAAACACTGGACTTCTTGGTTTGGTATATATAGAAAGATCTGACAAATGTGAAGGCCTGGGCAGAGAAGAAAAGCCAGGGCTGCACATTCTCCCCCCTGGGTATTGTCATGGCTCTGAATGGCTAATGGGAAGTGAAACCAGAGCTGGAGATTGCTCCGAAATGGCTGCTGAGCTGTGTCCTTGAGTTTGTTGTACACTCCACCAGAGCTGCATTTGTTGAACTTTGTTAGCATACGCAGCCAAGGTTATAGTCTGAACGATGTAGAAAATGGAGAAACAATCAAATACACTTTAATCCATGTTGAGAATGCTCCGTGGTTTTCCATGCTGTGAACTTGGAGCTACTTCTGACTAGGGCAAACGTCTACCTGTCGTAGAAGTGTTAAATGATTGAACACACACTCACAGTAAAGCTATGCATTAACAGCATGCTGTAATTGATAGCACACTGTGCGTATGGCGTATTCCTCCAGGCAATTCTGAACACGTCAAGACTGGTCCTTAATTTTCTCTCTTAAGTACGTGTCTGTGTGTACCTCTCACCACTCACACCGCCCCTCTGTCGGGCTCTTTACGTTGCCTTTAACATCCAAATGAATATAGATGAGCGAAAACATCAGCACGTCTTCAAATCAATGACCTGCCAAACACAATAAAAACTGCTGCTCGCTACCAGTCACATCAATAAAACATTGATTTACAAACGCAGGCATTTCGGTCGGGCTCCTGACTCTCTCCTCTCTTTTCTAAATGACTTCAGCACAGGAAAACTTTAAACATGTGTTGTCTGTATTTGTTTTAGCTAACGTGCATGAATCATTGGCTTTGTTCAGCAAGCAAATCAGATTTGTTCTTGAAATTAGATCTCAAGGCTGTTTGTTCTGAAATAATCCAACTGGATTCAGACGTCACCTAACCATCGGCATGTATAGACATAGGTGTCAGTAACTCTTCATTTAATGACAGCATTAAAAATGATGATTGGAAATAGGGCCCACCAGACAAACTCAGCAAGCAGATGTTAAAAGCAATATGTTCTGCTTAGCATCTACAATTCTCTGCTGTCACCCCAAATTTGTTGCAGTGGTTGCCAGTGGTGCAAAGGAAACTTTATGATTAGTTTCAATACCATCTCCATGGATGGAAAATATGTATAGACATAGCAGGAAAAAGTAAAGCAATTTGTGTTTGGTTGACTATTTCTCTGTTGTATCAATGCTTCTTGACAGTGTATCTTGCATCTTTGGAAGGCCCGTTTTTTTAACTTTTAACAGTGCCAAAAATATAAAGAACATGCATTTGTGGGATGAGCAGAAGAGCTGAATTGTGCCTGTGTAAAATTAGCCAGTGCCAAACAGCTTATTCTGGTGTTTTTGTTGACTCATATTTTGAGCTTCTACCACCAGGTGTTGAAAATCAGGTGCATAATTAGTACCAGATTAGCTGCACCTGTTAGCCTTGACCCCGCAACAGAAACTTTTTTGTTACGTTGCATCTCAGACTTTCGCAGAATTATCTGAATTTTCTTTTTTCTTTTCCGTTACCTCGAAACAGTCAATTTTGCTTTCCTGTCACTCCTCATGGCACAGATTTCTTATCAAATCTGTATCTGGGCCTACATAGACCCAAACAGCAGCAGAAATCCCCATATTTTGAGTAACTGGGAATAGATCAGAGAAGCAACATCATCTTGTCTTGCAAAACACTCTCCTTTGCACTCCTCTCTCTTGTTTTCTTTCTGTAATGACTCGGCAGCCACAAACCACAAACTTTCGCACTCTCAAGAGGAGAAAGTGTTTGCTGTGTTAAAGAGGAGTCCCACAAGAGCCAGCACCTTGTCCCCTTTTTTCAGCCAAAACCTGAAGGAAATAAAAGGGGTGAGTCAACGGTCCAGCAGCTCCGAATAAGCCCAAAGGATAAATAGGCTCCAAGTTAATTATTCAAAGCAGCGGGAGAGATGCTTGGCATGCAACCATACACAGGGTTTCCCCAGGGGTAGTGCAAGGGCACTCTTGTTTGATCATGAAGCCTACTTTTAGTGCTTAAATTGAGCTATGTAGTCAAAATAGCATCATTAAATCTCTGTGAACATGTTGTACAATTTCCTCAGGTTTGGAGAGGTGTCCAACCTAGCTTACCGGATGTGTGTTTTCCAACAGACAGGAAAAAAATTCTAAGCTTAGTCAGATGTTCTCTCATGGAGAAAATTTTCTGACAATTTTCTGGTCTGAGTCATCATCTTTACACTTTTCCCTGCAGCACCACTCTCACCTCCACCCCCTCAGCACTGACAGTAAGATTACCTGATTTCAGATTAGTTTCGTTATGACACAACTTTCATGAAAAGCCTCCGTCACCACTCAACATCAAGGGCCTACAGGAGAGGGGGAAATCTCTGCTACGTCACGTCTGCGTTTCCAAACTGTGGTCACACCCACGACCTCTTATATTTTGTCTACTCTGTTCTCCAATTTCCAGCTAATAGATTTCCCCCTAACTTAATTTTGCAGACTTCAGTTCTGGTCAATTAGCTCAGCACAATGTGACATTTATCTCTGTACATCGTCACACGATTTCAAAGCATTAGTTAGTAACAAACCCTGACATTTGCCCCAGTGTGGTGCTGCCGACTTTGATCCCACTTATGGGGAATAACAAAAGAGAAACTGCTTTATACTGTGTCTATACAGCAAGCATCATTATTATGTCTTATGCAAGGTATTTCCAGAGAACTTGTTTTGTATTTGAGACAAAAGTGAATGACAGACTGCGTAGGTGTGTGCGGGCAGGAGAGCGGCCTTTGTTTGAAATGGCAAGCCATATTTTCTCTCTTACTCTTATAGGCTTACGGTCAACTCAGAAACGATTCACTTCACCGGGAAAGCGGTGGATGTGACCTACGTGGTAAATGGAGGTGTGGGAACAAGAGGGAGCGCTGTTAGTACACACGCAAATGCACTGACACACACACACTCCTCCACTTGTGATGAGCAGGGCCGGGGCTGGTGCAGAGCCACACACTCACACGTACTCCTCCGTTGTGATGAGCTGTGCTGATATAATGAAAGCTCCGAGTCATAAGAGAAGCTTGCAGCGGAGCGTAGGCATTAAACACTGACACTCAACCTGATTGATACAAATGTACAAGTATCGGATCTTTATTTGACTTCAGTGCCTTTACCTTAGATTAAGGAGTTTATTTGCGGTCCATCTTTCAAGATTTAAGACTCACTTTGTACACTATTGCACAGTGTTTCAGAGCAACAGAATTTGCCTTTCAGTTACATCTCATCCAAGAAATACATAAAAAAGACACAGAGCATGGGGAGGAAAGGAGCAGGAGAACTGTTGAGTCACCAGCGTGCGCAGCCCCCTGTTTCATTAGGAGTAAAAGAGTACAAGAGGAAGGAAGAGGGGTAAAAAAGCAAATACTAGACTAAGCCCCTAGGTTGGGGCACAGTTTGGGATTGGGAAAAACACACTGCAGCATATAAGCAACACGAAAAACTATTACAGCAATAAAAACCCTGGGGGAAAAAGGTCAGGGGTGGGGGTTGTCACTACGCAGTCACTGAAGGAAGTTCATGCAGCCTCAACTAGGCGTGTCGCCTCCACCTCAGCAGTCTGCACCTTAGCAAGGGATCCTTTATGTCAGTTTAGCTGTACACCAGTTAGTCTGGTCTGTGCAAAAAGACAAGCATGGATAATATCCACAGTTGATACTCCAGGGTGTATTTAAAATGCTTAAGGCTGTATCCATTCGGGACGTGTTTATCCTAAAACGCGAAGGAGTAGATGAAAACCAGTCATCTAAGTGGGTAAAAATAGTGTTTCCCGGAGCGCAGATAGCCTAGTGGATTAGGTTGAGCACCATTGAGGTTTTCCTTCGAGTGAGTTTGAATCCACCTGTGGCCTGTTTCCTGCATGTCACTCCCCACTCTCTCCCCCTTTCCCACCCTATTCACTGTCCTCCTCTATCCAATTGAAGGCATGAAAAGCCCAAAAAATAACTTCAAGAAAGTTTTTTTCTTCGTCAAATTAAATCTGTCACTATGTTCCAAATTAACAGTTTTATTTGGGCGCTCTAGTGAAACACTTAACGCTCCCATAGTTTTCAGTTTTCCAGGAGACAGATTTGGTCCATACTTCCCGTCTCTTCGGCCATAAGAGTGCAAATGTATCTGCTAGCCCCAGCTCCACATGTGGGTGGCTGGCCGGCTCACAATGGCTTCAGTGTACCAGCGTCTCCCTCTTCACTGAGTCCTTACTGTACTCACACAGAGAATTCCTGGATCCGTCTGACAGGATCCCCCCCCCCTCCATGATCTGAAGCCTAGTGGGAAAGAGGAATCAAACAGTGAAACGAAATCGCAAACGAAGGGGGAAACCCTGACAGTCGTCACAATTGCTGTGTTTCCCACTTGGTGGCTGCACTGCCAAAACACACAGGTCTCCTGCGATTCACATCAGCGCAAGGGGATAGATTGTGTGGGAAAACAATCTTGGGAAGTGGAACAAGATTCTTTTCATGTTGTGCATGTGCTCTCGGGGCTATCAGTCTCATACACGCCTACCACATCCAGAGAAGAAGGGCACAGGACTTTAAACTTGGAAATCTTTCTTCGTGGTAAATGTGAAAGATAGAATGAGGGGTGTGTTTACAGAGACAGAGAGGGGGGGGCGTGCTTCAGGGATGGGGAGAAGAAGGGAGCAGATGTAGAGAGAAAAAGAGACTAGAAGAGGAAGTGAGGGAGAAAAGTGGAGATCAATGGCTGTTCCCTAAATAACGGATGTTAGCGGCGGCAGCACTCTGGCCTGCCTTCCGCTGTGTGCAGACACCAGCAGTTAACCTGTCTCCAACGCATAGGAACACTTCTCAGTGTGAGCACACACACACACACACACGCACACACACACTAACACTTAATCTTACGCACAGAAACTCCCCTCTGGCCTTCCCTCTACTAATTCTGCTTCTTTTGCCGCCTGCTCTGGTTAGTAACTGTGCTCCCTCCAGACTCTCAGACTGCCCCTGTGGTCAATAAATCCTCAGAGAGTCTTGGGAGTTGTGGTTTCAGAGGGCGAGAGTCACGGTGCCTCCTCAAACAGTCCCCTTTACCCCCAACTCGGAGGGCGGGTAGAGTTCATACACAGCAGAGAAACATCACACCAAACTCAGTCGGATACAGACTCCTTTTTTAGTTTTGCCATCTTTTAAAATACTCCTTCCTCCTCGCTGTCAGTTTTCTCGGGTCAAACTGAAACGCTTAGCCTCAGGAATCCCTGGAATGTCAGTGTAAACCTTCACATCTATAAACACACACACACACACACACACACATGCACACCTACCTAATGCCACGTCATTGTCAGCACAACACATTTCTCACCTATTGATTTACCTTCCTCCCACTCCCTCTGTCAATGTGAAATGAAAGGGACACGATAGATTAAGATTGATTATTTTTGTAGGGATGAACGTGAACATTTTTCTTCACCGCCACACGTTGATTGATTGCTTTCTGTGACCCTTTGTCTCAGGCAAAAAGAGAAGCGAGAACTGTGTACACAGACCGCGTATCGGGTGGTGAGCTTTTAGGGCAGGATAAATGCATCGCAAATCATTTTGAACTCGTTCCTCCTGCTCAGCCGAGATAAGGATACACATGCTAGAGTACACACACAAACACACACACACACATACAAGAGTGCACTTGATTGTCTTTACATGCTCCCTGCTCCTCCATGAACAGCAATCTGAAGTCGAGGCCAATGCAAAGTGGCGTTTGAGTGGAAGATCAGTTTAAGTCGTCGTCTAATGCCCTCAACATGCACTGCCCCGCTGTAACGCTCTACTTGGCTCTCTGGCAGCTCGCCAGCTTCTGTTTGTGGGTGGGTGTGAGAGAGACTGAGAACAAGAGTGAGAAAGCCTTAATCGTAAAAAGGAAGAAGATATGAAGAGAGATAGAGAGGCAAGAATTTCCTCGACTGATAAGGCAGGCTACTATCAAGAGAAAGGAGGGTTAAATGTCGGGTTAAGTTAAGGACTTGAGTCTCTGTTTATTAATCTTGTAATGAATTTGGAATTCAAACAGTTGATTGCATCACACATTTTTCTCTGGCCTGATTCATAAGCCTTGAGTTTGTGCCTCCTCTACATATTGAGTCAACAAAGGCTACTGGAAAAGCAGGCAGCAGCTTGCATGACCAGTGAAACATCTTTATTTCTGAGCAAGAACTTGTCGAGTCTATTTCTCAAAGCTTGGTGACAACGTTCCCACGCAGAAACCATTAGCACAACTTTTCCACAGCACAATTGAAGCCGTTCACTTCCCGTCTCTTTCTGCTGATCCCAGCGCAGCTCGCCTCTCCTTCCAAATGTTGCCTCACGAGAAACCTCTGCTGGCTTTCATTAAATAATGACGCTGACATGAAAGAGTGATTCAGTGGATTCTGACTCAGACCTGGGTTCACCTCCGCCATCCCTCCCTCCCTCCCTCCCTCCCTCACTCTCCATCTCTCCCTTCCCCCAGCCTTGCATCACCGTAAGTCATTTTCTGTGTGATTTTTATAACCAGAGCGGGTCACTGCACCATGTCACTGACACACATTTGAGTCAGCTAAGTGATTTCCTGCATGTGAGCTGCAGCTCCTGTGCCGCTTATCCACAGTGAAAGACCTCAGGCTTTGTTGTGGTTTTTTTGTCGGTGGCGTCATTTTCCTGAGACAAACACGAGGAAACCCCTGGAGGTGTTTCCCAGACGCATCACGGCACAGTCTGATGATGTAATGGTTCCTGCTCTGACGCAGCCAGTCAGAAGTTTCTTTGGAGATTAACTGTAAACTCTTGTTTTGGTTGAACAGTTTCCTGTTTTTATTGCTATTAGCTGTGAGGTTTGTCAAAGCGGTTTGCACCCAAAGTTTCCAGACTGAGACAGATTGTAATTATGGCCAAAACAAGGCCTATTATTGAGAGGGCACAAACAGGATGATACACAGCTGAGGATTTTGGGTGATATTAAACAGATTGTTGTAACTTAGTCCATGGTTAATTTCTAAATCTCATTTGAAGCTCAGAGGGCTCTTATGTTGCAGCTTGTCTGCATTGCTACAACACTTTGTCACTCTTAAATGCTTTATTCAACCCATAAACTCCAATCCAATCCTTTTTTGAGTGTCACAGCAAACATCCCATAGATCCCTTATGAGCGGGTTCAATGTTTCATTAAAAGCTCATTCCGCTGGAGTCATTTTAGAGTCTTGCTAAAGTACAGAGCCTATAAATCGAGCAGAGTTTAATGTGTTTGCGACGCCATGTGAAGTGTTTTTATGACAATACCCAGACAGCCTAGAGTTGAACCGGTCTCTGTTGCTGGCTTATTCACACTCTAGTTGTCTCCTCACAGCACTTACACATTGCTCATCCGACCAGTGCTCATCTGGTTGTTGAGGTCTGTCTTTGAGCTTGCTTTGATTCTGTGCACCGAAGCCCCCTGACCCCTCCACATGGCTGATGATTAAGCAAAGGGTCACAGAGTTTAGGTCAAGATGTCTGATTTGATGTGTCTTATAAATTGCAGATGTCTGACAAATGCTAGTGGATGTCTCTGACAGACACCTGTAAGGTAGAAACATAAATCTCTACTGGGGAGTGAGAGTTAAAGTTAACATAGATGAAGTATGGACCCTGAGAGTTCAGAGCTGGAATGCAGATGCAGACGCACTGATGGTCTTATATGGATTTATAGCAGGCGGGGGAGCTTTGAGTGCAGCACTGGGGGATTATTCCAGCTCTTTGTTGGCTTTGGAATGTAAAATGTTTGGATCGTCCTCACTCTGAGTCACATTAGGGTTTAGGTTGTCCTCCAAAACCAGGCGCCTGTCTTGAAAACTAAGCAGTGATTTCATGTACTTTGATGTAGGGAGGTTGGTTGGTCATTTTATCAGAGGGGAGCCTTTTTGAAGGAGAGCTTGTGATAATGAGAAAAGGGAAAAAAAATGGGATGGAGTTGAGTGCACAACATGAATAATGTTATCTGACAGATTGTCTCATATAATGTTGTGTATTGTTTGGTGTCATATTCTACATAACTGTACCATATCATCTGATCATACAATATAATCTTGTGCAGTTTATCACAGGGCAGACTATGTCATAAACAGTAGGAGCAGTTCAGTCCTTGTTCAACTTCATCAAACACATACTTTGATATAGTTTTGAAGTTGCTTCACTCTGCAGTCTGCAAGCAGGGGAGGAGCAAGGCCTGATCTGCACATGGACTGTAGTGTCTCTTAGCAACAAAGAGCTGTCTGTGGATGCCTGTCTGTAAATTGTGCCCGGGAAAAATCAGCTGGTGCCGATACAAATGGGAAAAAAAAATTGGCCAAATATATTATCCGGACGATATGTGGGTCGATCCTTAGTGCACATCATATGGTCATGTACGTTATTCCATTCTAATGATGGTTATAGTATTGTGACATAAGTTCTCATGTTAACTTACTGCATCATATTGTGATGTTTGGTTTCATATCTTATCTTAGAACTTTAGCTATAGCATGGTATTGCACAGCATAGTAGCGTACTGCATCGTATTTTACAGCACACAGTGTTTCACTTTGACACTCACAGTGTGTGTGTGTGTTTGTGTGTTCATCCGTCTGACAAGTTCTGTACTCACTCCGCTCTGTTGTGATGAAGCCACATTTACTGGCTGCACATCAAGATCACTTCTCTCCCTCTCACTCAGGCCTGATTCCTCTCCTTTTCTCTCCTCTTCCTCTCTCTCTCTCTCTGTCTGTCTGCTCGTCATCCCGTCAGCCTGACTCACACAGGTCTCCAGCACAGATGCCTTGGCCCACTCTGCATGTGCAAGCGTGAATAAGTGTGTGTGTACGCGCCTCCTGCTAGCCCTCAGCAGGGCTGCCAGTCAGTTTGTGACTACACTCCCACACATCTCTGTCTCTTCTGCTTTCTCACCATTCCTCACCCCTCCTTCCACTCGCTTCCCTTTTCCATCCGTCCTTTCACTGTCTGTAATATCCTTCAAATTAAATCAATGATGTTCCATGCGGGCAAATGAGGCTTTAATTGCAGCATTTGCCATCTCTCCTTCGTGAGCCCTCCTTCCCCGTCGCAGTTTAATCCATGTGGGTTGTTGTTTGTGCTGAAGTGGAAGGGTGGGAATTTGGGATTTGGACACAGGCCGGACTTGAATGTGAGAATTCCTCCAAGATCATTCTCAAGCCACGCCTCGTGATGTAATGTCTGCCACAGCGACGATAAAAACCCTCTGAAAACGTGAGACTGTTTCTATATTTTGGGAAAGTTGCTGCAGATATAAATATCTCTCCGATGCCGCTTTGTGTGGGCTGCGCAATTTGCAATTCATTTAGTTGCTCCTGTCAAACCTGTTCATAGACAAACTGATGCAGGCAGGTGTTCATTCCCAGCGGAGATACTGTCTCTGAACCTGCTGTGGACCTTGAACACACACACACAGACACACTCAGACACGCACTCAGTCATTCTCAGTAATGCACTATCGACCTCTCTCCTACTCTGCAGACCTTGGGCTCTCCAGTGGCCTCAACCTGTTAAGTACACAGACGCGCACACACGCATGCCGTGACCACGCTGACCTTTTAAGCTTGCAGAACGAGACTTGATTTCCAATATGGGTTTGTCTTACAGCGCTGCGCTCCCTCCTTCCCCTCATCCTCCCTCCAGTCAGTGTTAATGTGATTAGGCTGGTGTGCCTGCTTCCCACATGCTGCTTTCTTTGTCTTCCAGTCTCTCTTTCACTTTTTCCTCTTTCTGCTTCCTTTTTTTTATACTGTAGCTAAAGCAATGCCATGCTGCCTCTTTTTTCTGTGCAACTCTGCTGTGTGCTAATTCACTTTACCAATCCCTCTCTCTTTATGGTCGACCATTCCCTGCGATCATAATCTAATCTTACTTACTTCTTGTCTGTTCTCTCTCCGCCTGTGGTCTCTCTCTCTCTCTCTCTCTCTCTCTGCTTGACACTCCTCCCTCCCTCTGCTTGCTAATGCTAACACAATGTCATTTCCTGTCTAAATTGAGTAAACGTAGCAGGGCCGAGGGAATCACGGCTTGCTTAATGAAGCATAGCGGCCACCTTACCTGCTCAAGAGGCTGAGCTCTTTATAAACATGTGTATGTACACGTGTTCGCATGGGTTCCCTCACAACTCTCTGAGGGCTTTTGCATCGACATGATTCTGATTCTGGAACTGGTTTGGTTCTGGATTCTGTATATTTAATTGGTCTGCCTTTAGCTTTGATAACAACATGCATTCGCTGTGACATTGTTTCAGTAAGCTTCTGAAATGTCACAGTATTTATTTCCTTCCAGTGTTGCATTGATTTTTCACCAAGATCTCGTATTAGTGATGGGAGAGTCTGACTACTGTGCAAAGTCTTCTCCAACACATCCCAAAGATTCTCAATGAGGTTAAAGTCTGGACTGTGTGATGGCCAATCAATGTGTGAAAAAGATGTCTCATGCTCCCTGAACCACTCTTTCACAATTTGAGCCCTATGAATCCTGGCACTGTCATCTTGGAAAATGCCCGTGCCATTAGGGTAGAAAAAAAATCCATTGATGGAATAACCTCATTCTCTGGGCACATAATGTTGCTTAACCTAGACCTGACCAACTGCAGCAACCCCAGATCATAGCACTGTGCCCATCAATGATGTCACAGTTCACAGTCCCCGAGTCAGTCAAATTTGGGCTCAGAAACTGGAACCATGTCGGTGTGAAAGCCCCCTCAATAACCTGCTGTTTCTGTGTCAGGATACCTGTCAAATCTACATGAGAAGAGACGTATTTCCTGTGTAGTAAGCAGCCTTATTGAAAATGGCTCTGAAAAGAAAAAAAGAGTGGAAGTAACCTTTAAAATTCCACACTCAAAAGCCTGCTCCGAAGAAGGTTAATTTCTAAATTTGCTGAATATTTCTTTTTTCCTGCCGCACAGGAAAAAGACCACCAGCGCCTGCTCGACACTTCATTTATCAAGAACCCAAGGCTAAAAATTTCAAAAGCGAAGGAAGTTTATTGAAACCAAAATGGTCGGCCGCTTTGGCTTCACAGCTCATTCATTCCCTCTAGCGTTCCCAAATCTCATTAAGCAGCAAAGGCCCCCCACGGGTGCCCGTAGTAGTTGTATTTCCTGCTTAGAGAGTCCTCTTTTTAAAGTAGAGCCTTATCAGGGATCGCCCTAGCTTATATTTAGCTATTATCTTGATGTGCTGAGTGGGAATAGACACAGGGCATTAAAGGAAAAGTGGGGTCGAGTAAGATATGGTTTGAAATGACAAGCAGGGGAAAAAGATGACCTCACTGGGGGGCGCTTTGTGGCGGCACCTCCTGGATTTTCTGTCTATGTCCTCTCCTTTTCTGCTTCACCCTGCTGGCTCTACAGGCTTCAAGCTTGTATGATTTAAGTGTGTTTATGACTGTTTGGACCAGTCGGACAGGAAGTTGTTGGTAGCTGAATTTCCTTGTGTTCAGGCAGCATTAAAAAGATGTTTCATTTTTTTGCAGCATTTTGAACTTTATCATTTCAAAGCTTTCTTACTCCGGCTTGAATCTCTGCTTCTGTTTTCAGCCAGAGGCATGTTCAAGATCAGCGCGGTCAGGTGGAGCAGGGCATGTTTTCAAGGGTTAAAAGGGTTGAGGAGAAATAACCCGACTCTGTAAAGGCCATGAGCCTGTTTGGCTCAAGAGCTCCAGGCTGTTCCCCAGTCAGCTTCGCCTGCCTACAGCAATATTTACGATCTTTTTTTGGCAGGTGAGAGTAATTGAACAAGCATTTGTTATTTGGCAAACACAACTCTGGCTGCTGCGTCTGGGCTCGGAGAACGCCCTTCGTGTTGTAGTTTTCATCACTCTGCTAATTGGGCCACATTCAAAAAGCGGTTGTAATGTGTTCAGAATGATTTGAGGTAATGCCTTATTGCTGATTGTGTAATTGCTTCTGAAAATTTGACACTGATTATGCAGTTTTTAAAAATTGGATTTCATTTAACTTGATTGTGCCTGACAGTTTTTCTCCAATGTGTGGACATAGTTTTACATCAGCCCTGAAAAACAAAAAAAACAAAACAATTAAGACCACTGTGAGTGCAGGAATTAAATGTTTTAGACTGACAAATACAACTGGACAATGAAGTTCGAACACCAATTATTTGAACTTTTCTAAAATTAATGAGCAGAATAGTGTGGAAAAAAGGTGCAATGACATTTTTTCATTCTCTACCTTTCTCCCTCAAAACATCTTTGGAATGGGAGTTCTGCCAAGAAGCCATTTTTGTAGTTTTTTATAATTTTTCATCAATCCCTACTCTTATTTTTAGATAATTACGCTCTAGACCAAGTTATTAATTTTGTATGCACAAAGAATAAAAAGGCTTCTGTTAGCAAGGGGGGAAAAAACAGCTCATTGATTTGACTCCATATTTCTGATGTCTCTAGCACATTTTTTCTTTCTGCTTTTTTTTTTTCAGCACAAAAGCAGAATTGAAGTTGATTGCAAGTGGCGTGCAATTATGCCCTTGTATTTCCTCCGCGTCTCTGCTGCGCTCCACTCGTACTCACTCTGCTCTACATTTTTTATCATCCTTAGTTAAGAGTGTATGAGAAAAGAGGGAGGAGGAAAAAAAGCGTTTGCTCCTTACAGAGCTAATACAAGAAAATGATTTTGGACAATTTTACAAGTGAACATCAGCTTAAATGAAATGGCACATTTTATGAGAGCTCCAAATTTTGCCACACGTTTTAAGATGTAAAAACGCAAGCTTTGGTTTGAGTAGTAATACATTTGGCACAATTAGAGAAAATAAAACTGATGACACCTTCTTTTTTGGTTAGGTGTAAGTTGCAGATGGAAACGCTCTAAATGGCCTCAGAGTCAGCCAGAAGTGCAGCATTTTTTTTGACTCAGCATGTTGTTGAAAAGAGCCTGGTCCCTCATATATCCAGTCTGTTTGTGCTGTTGTCAGGCTGAATGGACCATTATATCATAGTGAGAGGGAGGGAAAAAAAAAAGAAATGGGGACACGAGCACAGGATGTCACTGTACCATGAAGCCACCAGGCTGTGTGGGTGAACCTCGCCAAGAGCAACAGCTGACCCACACACAGCTCACAAAGAGCGACACACACAAATCTTTCCCCGCACATCTGCAGGTCTCGGTAGCTGCAACACAGGCTGTCGTTTTTTACAGGCCCATGTTGTTCTCATTTTACGTCTTCTGATTTCATGTGACAGGTGCATTCCTGCAGGCAGGGAAGAATCTGAGCTTTTTATTAAAGCACATGAATCAATTAGGAGCCACAGTGCTGTGGGGCACGAGCACATTCTCGCTCTTTACTCCTATGTGAAGTCTCGCCAGGACAAGAGCCAACGTCAGTAAAAATAGAAAATAAAAAAACTAGAGCAGAGCTGGCTAGTATCGAGACAAGGGTGTGCCATGGCTGGCTGGGTGTCGGTTAACAGCCTGTCCAGTGATAAGTGAGGCAGTTATGGTCGATACCGTGAGTAAATGAGGTTTGGCAAGATGAGCAGGTGATGCAGGGGGGGCCTGTCTGTTGTTATCTTGAGTTGGTCATGGTCAGTTGCAACCATTTTAACAACATCCTTAAGAAACGGCCTTAGAGGAGGTTGCTGCTGTTGGCATTAAGTTTTTGCCTAAATTGCTGTAAATTCCCCCCAAATTCTCCTTTTGCTCTTCTGCCTGTCTCGACTGCATCAAAAGTACATGTCTAGGTTTCATGTTCATAGTTCTCTTTTCTTGTACGTGGGGAAAAATAAGTCATAGTCAGGCACAAAGGTAAATGTCAGTGTTTAACACCCTTCTACCATTAAAAAGATGCTCTTTCTGTTGATTCTTTTGAGAGAAAAATCTTTTTAAGAATCCAAGAAATATGATAAACATGCACACAGCCCTGTGCGTTTCATATAAATGGTCATATTTTGAGTTATACCTACATTACAGTTGCAGGTCACAGTCAGCACACACATTAGCCTTTTCTCCTCTGTCTCCCCCTCTTTATCCCCCCCCTTCCCACCCGCAGAGTCTGTGGCAGGTTAATAAAATAAACATACATCCTCCGGTGGCAATGGCAGGCATGTCAGACTCCCTGAGCTGTCATCAGTTGTGTGTATGTGTAAGGGAGGGGGGGTTATTTGATGCATGTGTGTGGGTCTATTTTTCGAACACAGACTGGCAGTTTTAGCTGGGGCTTGTCTGTCAAAGCCTTCCTGCATGTTTGTGCTTTTCCTGAGGATCTTTGACCATCAGTCACAATCACAGGGTAGCTATTTTTCTTTGATGTCACGCTCTGGTTGTAAAGCTTAAATAGTGTTACAGTGGAAGTGATCAAAATAACATACAAAAGCACTTCAGCCACTGTACAGAGGGACGAAATTTCTTTCTAACTTGGCTGGTTGAAAGATATTAAGATCGAGAGCTTGCCCAATCAGATGCACAGCTCAGATCACGTGACTTACGGGAGCCCAGTGACTGTGAGTCTGGGCACTCGTCCCAATCCATGTTTTATATAGTCTATGGTTTATATGCAAGCAGAAGTTTGACAAAGGTCAAAGCTTGATTGTAAATTCACAGTGGGGTATCTGATCTTGTTTGCTTATAAATGCAGAAAAGAGAATCAGAGAAAGCCTCACTCTTTTTGGAGGCCGCACTGTTCTTTTTTTGATAAGTGAAGCTTGGTGCATATCAAACTAGTTCCTGTTCACCTGAAAAGTTAACATTCTAACCACAGTGACTCAGATGGATGCAACAATTCTTCTTCTTTGTTGTTCTTTAGCACCATGCCTGTTGATTCAATGGCAAACTTACAGCGTTTGACTGTTGTGTTGGAGGGCATTGACCCGGGTGAAATTTGCTTGTGCTGAACGCCGAGGCATATTGAGACCTGTTGAGTCCACAGTCAGACAGCAATCATGTTGTCTTTGTGTGTCGATGGAGCTATAGAGCCCGTTCTTGGTCTGACCGAACTGTTTGTATGCATTTTAATAGTCCAATCTTGTGCTCACTAAGCTTGTAGTCCAATTTCTCAAGCTGATTGTGATGCTGTGGATTATTTTTATTATTATTTATTATTTTTTTATTATTTTAGCATGCTGTGTACCAGCCTAGCTACGAGTCGTTTGTCTTGTCATCTTTTTCAGAATTTGTAAAACCTCTCTTACTTTCATGTTCGTTTGGATGAAGGTTACAGTTAAGTTACTCATCAAGTGTTTGCATTTGTGTGTGTGTGTGCTATTATTTGTTGTACATTATATTTGAGTATTCACAGATATATATGCTAAACATAAGCTGCAGCCCTCATTTCTTTTTGGAGCTTAGTAACTCACTTTCTTCAGAGATTAACTGCTGCGAGGCTGGAGAGGATGTTGAAGAGTTTCATGTGCGTGTGCGTGTGTGTGTGAGTGTGTGTGGGCCCTTGTCCTCCAAAGGCTTTGTGGTTTAGGCCAAGCACAACACAGCTGCCCACCCACCCAATCTGTCTCCCTGCCTCTCTCACACACGCAAACACACACACTCCATCTCACTGTCTCTCCCGCTCTCTCTCTCCCTCACCCTCTTTGAAGTTTGTCCCAGTCCAGTAGAGTGGTACAGGGTCAGGATGGAGTGGAGGATTAACGAGGCCCCCGGTATAGACGGATGAAAGGATGGTGGGATGAATGGTCTTTATGAAGTGTTAGATGAGAGGAGGGAAGGCCAGGTGATGATGGCCAGCAGACTTTGGTTCTAAAGCAGACACAGTGATATAGATCCCACATCTGAGGTTTGGATTAAAGACAGGATCAGTCTTAGCAGCACTGATATCAGCACGGAACCTGCACTTGCACACTTTGTAGCCAAAGTTAAAGCAGTATGTAATATTTTCAGGCTATTGGTGTCTTCCAAATATTCCTTCTAAGTGTGAATCTAGGTTTTGTTGGTGACCTTTGGTTTCATGGAGTATCACTCAGTTTGAAAGTTATTTGTGTACATGGTGACTTCACTAGAATATGGACCTGAGAAGTTATATTTGTTTCTAGAGAATCTCTGGAAATCTTTTGTATAACTTAATGGGACTTATTTAACTCTTTATTGAATGCCTGCTGTGCTATCAATAATCCAAAACTTTCTGTCAAACATTTTACTGTCAAATCAGTTTTAGCTAGGATCAGTCTTCACATTAGGAAGACAAAAGGACTTCACGAGTATAATACAATCTCAACGCCAGAATAACTAGCCTGCTTTAAGCCTGTACTTCTGTAAAAATATTACAACAATTCTCAGCTTAAAGCTGCTGTGATGAATTTTTAGTTCCTTTCACCTGTACTGTGAACAAAATGGTCTAAGCTATTGTTACCATTAAAAGAAGTGTGAACAAAACCTCTAACAGTCATATGCACCACATGTTGAGGATCTTTGAAGGGAAAATCTAAAAGAAACTGCTTCTACAGAGCTTTGTTCATTACACCTGCCTAACCTAGCTCAACTGTGGCTGGGTTTTTTTTATTGCTTTGATGGTTAAAAATAGTATACATTTCAGTGAGTTTCACAACAAGCTGTAAAACTCATCACAGGAGCCTTAAGTATCTTTATTTATTTATCTCTTTTACTCTACTCTACTGGTCTTGTTTGAAGAGCCCCTTTACTTATCGAGTTGAAATTAATATTTAGAAATGGCGTCATCTTTGTGTTAAACAAACAGTTGAAACAATATGGATATTACGCACAAACATGCAGAGAACATGTGAGCGCATGTCGTTGTGTTAAACCACCCCACCTCGCAGCCTCGGCGCTTCATGGCATTAAACAGACAGTGATTGATCTACAGTATGATTGTTTATTTTGCCCCGCTGTCAGTGATGGATGAAGATTTGTGGGTATTTGAAAAGTCAATGTGAAATATGGGGAAGCGGTTGGGTGGCGGGGTGTTGTTTGAAATCAACTTCCCAAGGAGAAATACCAGCGGGCCTATGGGACGACCTGTCATCGTACCTTCACCTCTTCACAGATTAACCCCCCCTTGTGCCATTGCAAATCTTCAATCACCATTTTAACAACTCTGTAGGGTTGTAAACAGTTATTCTCTTTGTGTAAATCCTTTTATGTCAGCCGAGCATGCATAGGGGAAGTGAGTTTCTTGCTCTCATAAAGGCTAATCAAAGATCCTCTATTGTCTTTGCTGCAGCTTTAAAGGCCTGTAGAGGCAAACATTCAGCTGCAAATTGTGACACGTCCCTTTAAAATCCTACTGCTATTGATATTCAGAGGGCTTCCTTGTTCTCTACAGATACCAGTTGATAGAATTCCTTCATCCTCACAGAGCGCCGCATACAAAACTCCCCTCTGTCCGCACATGACATCCTTCGAGCAGCAAGACATTTTTAACACCCTCTTTAGTTACCATCCCCCCAAGAGGCCAAAAGGAACCAGGGTTAATGAATAGGAAGGGGAACTCGAGACACAATGCCTACCTGTCCTCCCGCCCTCCCTCTCTTCCTCCTACCAACTCCCCTGTGACACCCCCTCTTTTCTTTTCTTTTTTTCCCCACTCGCAGAAGCTGCCTGACTCACGCAATCGCTTTCACACGGGCAGATGGCTTGATCGGGAGTTTCTCCAGCTCTGACTCAAAACAAAATCAAAACCCCAAATCCTCCCTCTTCCTTGCTCTAATATATAAATATATATTTTTTTCAAATTTTAACTCATAACAGATGCCTTGTTTGTCTGCCAGGTTTTTTCATAAACCATGCAAACCAGGCTTTCCCCCTTTTCACATCTTGTTCCTCTCTTTCAAAAACACTCGCTTTCACATGCCAAAACATCTCTTAGAATCCAAGCTCATTTGAAGACAAAAAGGAAGATGGTTTGTTTTCCTTCTTCTCTTCCTCTTTTGAGCTGTGATAACTTTAGCACGCCGCACATCATTAGTGGAGGTGAGGTTCACAATAAGGTGATGGTGCTCACAGCTATGAGCTTAAGTTGCAACACAATCTGAAGCATAACTTATAATTTCGGCACTTGCAGTAACTTGGTTTTATTGTTTCCTTGTTTGTGGAGTGTTGTTCAAGTGAGACGGGCTGTCTTGAAATGAGATGTTTTGTGTGATGACTGGCTTGCAACTTCCTAAAGAATAACTTTCAGGATGAAATATTCTTGCTCTATGATCAGAAGCAATTATCTCTTCCATTATTGAGGCTTAGGTTTGATACAGGATCAAGCCAGAGCTGCCACTTGATATAATGTTCATCTGAGGAATCCAAAGTTTCCATTTCACCTCTGAGTTTTAAATTAGAACCATGTGACCATAACCTCTTGCAGGGCAGAGGATTTGCTCCCCACTGGCATATGAAAAGGACCTCTTTCTTCTCTGTGCCCGGGTCTTCCACAGCACTTTGTCATGTAAAGAGGTCCTTATCTGGCTCCAGCTGGGGGGTGAAGAGGATGGAGAGAAAATGGCGAGCTGGATCCCTGGGGCTAGCAAAGATCGACACATGGTAAATAAGTGACTATGATTGACGGGTCCTTTGAGCAGAATGGCTTAGGCCCGCCCACTGATGTATCCACCAGGAGGTCAACTTTGACCCCTTTTTGGCCACCTGCTTGCCCTCAACCCTTGACCTTTGGCAGGACTGTAGCGTGAAAAGCCCCAGAACATCCAGCCAATGTGGGGCTTAAGCTGCTCTGTGACTTTCATTACTGGCTTTTGCTCAAAATAACATGCAAGTATTCTTGATCTATAGATCTGCAATTTTGTCTATGTAAACATGGAAAAATAATTAGAGAAAGGATGACTTGAATGCTTCTGTTTTATCCTTTACTCTCTTTGCTCCAGTCCTTCCTCTTCTTATTCTTTTTTAAGTACCTGTGTGACCCCATTTTACTGCTAAAAACACTGATCCATCAAAACATTTCACCTTAATGATTTCTCATTTAGCCCATGCACCCACCCTTTCATTCAGGTGTGCAGCAATTTCCGCCACATCCTCTCCCCCTCCATTCCTTGAGCATTACATTTGTTTTGCTGTCCCTTTTAAATGGCTGAAAAACAATGACAATTTAATGGACGAAGCAAGGGCCCGGGAAGTGTAGCGATTTCACAAGGCCTGATTTAATTTCCCCCATTCAGGGGGCTAAATTAGGCCACGGTGTCGGGGTAAATAAACTGAATGCATCTGGACCTCAATAAAGCGAGAAATGGGCAGGGTGTGTGAGAGAGAGGTGGTGCTGCGGAGGTTGCTTTTTCCATTTCCCTGTGAGAGCTTCATGATTTATTGCAGAGTACTTGTGTCACACTTCTGTCATGGGCGAGGTTTGCCATCAGCTTTGCATGATGGTGTGTTTTCCAACTGTTTGTATGTGTGTGTGTGTTACAATGTCTAAATGCTTGCCCCCATCAGGAGTAGCATCTTTAGAAAGTCCCAACTGCATACACCACTTAATATGACCAGGAATGCTATCTAGCAAACATAATTATTGTAACAAAACTCAACCACAACCATCATTGTTTGAGAGAAAACGTTTCAAGCCGTTTCATACTTTTTTCTCCGTCACACTTGTGTTGCTTGCTGTGTCACTGAGTGGAAATCAAAAGTTGATACTTTACAGTTTATTACCTTCCTGCCTAAAAAATTGGTGCACCTCTTTCTAAAGTTGTGTCTGATTTTATCAATGTCAACCATATTATCATTGATGCTTGCTCTATCTCCACTAGGGATGGGTACTGAATTCAGTACTTTTAAATTAAAGACCAAATTCAGTCAGTATTACTGAGTATCTATTCATGTAAAATCAAACAGCACCATGTTTTGATTCCTAAACCCGTTCTTGTGACTGTGAGGGAAAGGTAGAGTAGGTGATTTTCCATACCATACATGGGCATTGAGTGGGTAGATCTGGGTTTTAATTGGTGGATTATTAAGAAAAAACACTGCATAGTTGTAATAAATTTTAGTCTAGAGATTTCATGTTGAAAAAATTTGAGACACAACTGTGATGTTACAGTACAAACAGCTAAACATAGTTGTTATAAATTAGTTGAAGTTCATCTATTGAGAAAGTAATGTTAAATTGAAATATTTGAGATTTTATTATAACAAGAATTAACATTTATTTCCACATAAATGTACCAAAGTATCGAAAATTGGTACTGTAGAGTACTGCTACCGATTTCCTAATACTGTACTGGTTTAAATGTGAGAGGTACCCATCCCTAATCTCCACCCAAATTTGCTGCTGCTCTCCCTGCCTTAGTTTTTCAAGTATGCACATAAATGAAGGGGGAGATGTGCTCTCCCTACATCCATCCCACATACGCACGTGGAAGAGCAGGAATCTTCCAGAACAGAGCAATAACACCAAATATAACTTGTTGCATGCAAGTCACAACCGCTGATGGGGATGGTCCTGGTTTATAAGAGACAGAAGTTTCTTGGAGGCTTCTAAAAATAACCAATTTCTGTGTAAACTGGATTGTGGGGCCCACAAAGAAGCTGTTTTGTCGAACAAAACACTCGGTCATGTGCCTGTGTGTGTTCATGGTTGAGGGGTGAAGTGCTTGCATGTGTGCAACCAGAAAAAAAGCCCTCCAGCAATACAGTAGAGTGTCATGTCTGACATATGTTTACAACTGCCCCTGTTGTTCTGGATTAAAGCCACCATGAGCTTTGAGTGGAATTGTGTACATATACATGTCATTTACTTTGACAGGGCATGGTTTTTAAGTACATACAGAGAGGTTTGGAAAAAAAACGGGTGAGGAGAGTTCCCCTTACCTCAAAGCACAATTGAGACGAAACAAAGGAGCTTTACTACCCTTCCACGCGCCCTCCGTCTCCTCTCCCCTCCTCTCCTCTCTTTGATATTGAATTACCTCAACGACCAGGAGACACAACAAAGTAATAACAGGACTAAACTACTGACCCACCCCGGAGCTTCCGCGCAGCTCCTTTATGGAACAGCTCTGCCGACGTCAGCTCCCCACCGTGCAACCAAAGCTACTGTGTGCACATAATCTCATTTCCATAAAGAAAATAGTTCACTAGACCCAGAGCTGGAGGGTAATTATTTGCTTTGTTAAATTGGGTAATTAACTTGTCACCCAAGTGATATTTGTGGCTTGTTCACAACAGTTTGATTCATTTTCCCTCCGTTTAGCAATGGGAGACTGTGGAATAATTGTGTTGTCAATGAAATAATAGTTATGTTGCCTAATTATTGCTTTGTTGGATGTTGCATGAAAATGTTGAAACTGCTGCACACCCATTGTTTTCATTTTTCATATTCTGGGTTATTTCAGTTTGTGGTGCTCTCCAGATATTTTGCTTTCTTCATGAGTGGGGTTTATTTTACTGGCGGTCTCAGAATTATTCCTGTTTGTTCATGTTGAAATAGATGTCATGTAGGAGGTACAGTTTCAATGCTCATGCTTTTCAGCTCTTTGATTTACATGTGAGCTACGTTTGACGGCGTATAATCACCCTCCCACGATTGTACATGTGTATACACACATTCACACACACACACACACACAGGCACACACACACAAAGCATTAACTTGCTTGTCAGGAACAGCTACCAGGAGAAGAGATGGATACACACCTCTTGGCTGAGACTGTGTGAGTATGTGTACATAACAGCACACAGTCTGCCAGTAATGATCCAGACAAGCACTCGTATAGCGTGAGCTTTTAAGTCTTTCACAGACATGCTTGTATTTCTGTGTGTAAAGAAGTGCGTGTACAGTGCAGGAAGAGCGCTGTGTTGTAACACGCTTGTTAGTGAGGTTGTCAGCCAGAGAGACTTGACCTTACATGGTCTGTAAAAGCTACTCTGTTGCTGCTGTCATCAGGCCCACTAGTTGGAAATAAGTCTCTCTCATAGAAGTCTTTTTTGTGGTGTAACAATAATTTGCACCCAGGACCCAGTAAGAACAGTCATTTTACTTTTTGGTATCATCTCTCATAAGCTGCCACTTCTGCCTTACCCAGAATGCCCTCTCACCTGCCTGCTTCCAGGCGGCCACTTCTGTAGCATGACAGTAATCCTGTGCTAATGTTTACCATGCTCTCAAAGAAAACTAGAAGGTGCTCACAGAGCTTTATAAAGTCAATAGTTGGTATTCCTGTGATGAAACTGTCCACCCTTGCATTGAATACGTTTCTGTTGTGATCAAAGGTAGAATCTCAAGTGTGGGTTGCCACTGTTAACCAGACCTGTCAACATTTGACTTTGTAGAAACAGGAGATATATTCACTAACCTAAATTTTTTGCTGTGACTTATGCTGTGTGTTCGCATGTTCTGTCTTCTCAGACTTATTTTCCTTCTGTTCACCCCCCGCCCCTATGTTACATGAAATACTTAACCCGATGAGAAATGTGTAAGTGAGCCTATATGGAAAAAATTGGCTTGAGCGCCTGAAAGTTTCAACAGTACATATGTGAAGGAACTTTATGTGCTAGAATCAGAAAGTTAGCAATTACTCATCACAAATTCAACTTAATTTGGACACAAGTATCAAAGCAGTTTGCTCTTTTTGTCGCCTTCAACGTGAGCCCAATTTTACTTATGCCACACCATTTCTGTTTATTCTTCTATCAGTTTCATTTATAAGCCTTCAGTTGAAGACAACTATGTGTACAGCTGTGAAAATTATCATTTTTCTGCATTCTCGGAGGCTGAGCATTTGAGCAGATGATGTTTCAGTCCAAGGTTGTCCACAGGCCTGGATCCTGCTCTGTTTTCAAATGGGATTTAGGAGAGCCAGCCAATATTGAGTCATGTTCTGATCTCCTTGTTGTTTATGATCTGAATCCTCACGGCATCCACCTCTGCAAGCAGCTGCAAGTAGACTTACACACATTAATACACACACACGAACGGGCACACACAGCCAGAGCGTGTGCACACAAAGTCAGACTAACCCACAAGTGTTCACTCACATCAGGGCCATCAGAGGGCAACTCAGGACACACACACACCAGCACACACACACAAACACACACATACACGCACACAAACACACAGAAACACACACACTCACACAAATTCACAAATCCACAGAGAGCTGCTCCACCTCCAGCCTGGCAAGTTGTTGCCCGTGTGCCCCCGCCACCCGTCTGCCAACAGGCGGGTTAATATTGCCACCAGCTGCAGAGGGGGCCACGCCAACCTCTGCCAAGCGGCACCAGGCCCAGAGCAGCCACACAGGAACCACTGTGTGCTTCTCTCCTCTACCTCCTATCCTCCTACTCTTTTGCTTCTCTTCTTTTCCCTTAGCTCTTTTTTAACATCCTCTCTAGTCCGTCTTCCCTGTTCACTCCTAGACTGGGATTTAAAAAGACATTTTAATATAAAGTCTCCTACTGTGCGTCCGTGCATCTGTGTGTGCAAACATACATGAAGCAGTGTGAGTTCATGGATGCAGGCCACTTGAGGGTGGTCATCTATCTCAATAAATAACACTGGACAGTGCTTTGGCTGCATGCACGTGAGGGAGAGAGAGAGGCAGCACACGATGCAGCAATGCAGTGGTGTATTATGGAAGAAGACGAAGGAAGAAGGACTTTTTTCCCTCGTCTGGGTGATGTCGACTATGCTACCTTGTTATTGTCTGTTTAAGATGGATAGTAGGATGGAAAATGTGACTTCATGTGCCAATTGTAAAAAAGTGAAGCCAAAACACTGCCTCAAGGGGTGCTTCTATGGTATAAGAATTTTGTATCATGCTGGCTGATTGGAGCCTTATTGTTGATGTTACACACATCCCACCTACCAGAACACGTTAAATTTAACCCAGAAATGCCAAAGATCCTCCAATTGGTATGGACCAGAGCGAAAAGATTCATGTTGTTTGAAGAAGACACCAAAATTTCTCTTTTTTTTTTTTTGTTGAAACTTTGTTCGTCCACTCCATTTCCAATCCGGTGAAGAAAGCCTTTAGAGTCATCAATCTTAAGGTCACATCCTCTCTTTGTTACAATTGGATGAATAATTAAAACAAAACTTTAAAATTAAATTGAACAGTTGCTCAAAAATAATCATACATTTGACATTTATCCTGAATTTCCAGTTCGACCCATATTCCAAATCTTAAGTTATGATTTAGGAGGTGACATTACTGGAACAAGTCACCAGGGGGAGCTTTAAAGTTTTGGTCTCCTTCTGGGCAGCTGTTGTGCTGTCCATGGTTTTATGAAGGCTCATTTGAAAAAAAAAAAACTACTTGTAATTAAGCTTGAAAATAAAGTTTTGGAAAAAATTACAGCATTATGGGAGTAGATTTTGAAAAAGGAAATCAATGTAAATGAATTTGATGTGAAAAATCCAACTTTGCTATTTTTCCAGGCATGGTCAATGGCATTAGAACAGAATTGAAAGGAGTGAGAAATAAAAAGAACTCAATTCAAAGGCTACGGTGCTACCACCAGGTCACACACACGCACACACACACACACACACACTGACACTCTCTCTCTAACACACACAGAGGTTCTTATCGATCTCTCTACTGAGTTAATCACACCAGCATCAGCAGACAGCAGCGTTCACTGTATCTAAAACAATGTGGTGAGGTTAAACTTGTTTCGGTTGAAAAAAATGCGAGGTGGCTCCAGAGGTGAGATAGAAAGGTCTAGAAGCTGTCGATTTTTCTTTCCTTCTGAGATTCAGCAGACTCCAGCAGATTCAAGAACACAAAGGTTGCTACATTTTAGTCATCTCAGTGGATGGCAGCAGATGCTTCTGAAGTAGATTTTTTTTTTCCTTTTTTTTTTTTTTTTTTTTTTTTTACAAATATACTCATGCAGAATGATATAACTTGTGTCTTGTGGTGCACAGTCGCTTAGCTCTTCACTTGTGTGGGCAAGTGGTGGCCTTCTTCACACGCTCAATATCTTTTTATGTCCCTGTTGTGGAAAGGGGATTTAATGAGTCTTTCTAGTAAAGCTGCTTGTCTGAGCTCAAGCAAAGTTCTGCGAGGGTAAATGAGTTTAAAGCCCCGGGCTATGATTTGTTGTTGTGTAAGTAAGTGTGCTTGTGTGTACAGTGCTGTGTTGCTTGTGTGCGTCTTCCTGTCTGATTGTTTACAGCCTTACCTAACTGGATTCCAGATGTAATCCTACAGTCTTCCTGACGAGTCTGACTATCCAAGGCTAACAGGAAGACTTTCTAGAAGTCACCCTCAGGCACTGCCACTGCACCGGCTCACTTCCATACAAATGGATTCTTCCTTCAGGAGCAGACGCATGCATTAAGTGACCAGAGGCTGGTGGTTTTCTGTGTAAGCCTGCGAGCCTGCAGGCTGTTCCTGTCAGACAACGCACGAGGCTAATGAGGTTACTGTGTTTCCTGTTTCTGCCTTCCTGTCCCCTCCTTGTGTTTGCAGGAGTTTGAGGGCTTCAGCTCGGTGGCACGAAATGTTTACACGCTGTAACGGAACTGAAATATGCTCCAAAACACACACGGTCATCATTTAACATGCCTCTAGGATCTTAGCATGTTTTCAAGTCATGTGTTGTAGCAGACGCTGTGCTTTGTGTTATCGCATTTAAAGGCTTGGCCTCACAGCTAGCAAGAAAAAAAAAAGCTGCTGCCTGGTTTGTTGCAATAAATCACTGCTGCTGTCATATAAAATAAACTCACATTTCTGTGTTTGTACTTGAATGAAGAGGTAATACCTCCCTCAGGATGCTTACAGCGTCAATGTTTTATACCTCGAGAGTCTATTAAATGCACCCAAAACCCATTGCAACAATGAAAGTGTGTTTTCAGTTTCGGAAATAAAATTTGTTCTTGTACAACAGCAGAACTATGACCTTGCTTGTAATGAGAGAAAATATATCAAACAATTGTCAGTAAGTGCAGCTGAAGCCTTAGGGTTTGCTGAACATTTGTTTTATTCATCAAGTGCAGACAATGCACAAATATGTCCAAAGTCATTTAGATATTCCAGCCATATTACAGAGCTCTTGATGCATTTGAACAAGAAGGATTAAAGTTGAAATAAATCCCTGGAAATTAATGTACTGATAGCCCTTTTATTACATGGAGGGATTTCCATAATCCACAGAGACACTCAGTGTCTTATGTCATACAGCCTGGCCAACTATAAAGAGCGTTTTCTCTTGGCTGCATGAATCTAAAGAAATAACATATTGCTGTTGATGTTAGAAGTCATACCTCATATTTTTATGTGTACAGCTGCTGTGTGTGTGTGTGTGAGAGAGAAGGTTAGGAGTGCAGCTCTGTTAAGAGGGATCAGCAGCAGGGTCCTCCACTGCTCCCCTGGGAATTGCAGGGAAGCGCAAGAGCCTTCGCCACTCTGACCATGATGAATGATAGCGTGTTGGGGAGCGCCGTCGATCAGGGCACCACGTGACTACTGCCTGTGAGCTGGTGTTTTCATAGAAGGGAAGTGCGTGTAGCCACTGTGGAAAAGATATTGTGTCAGACTTAAAGGGAAAGTGTGTTAAATGAGGTTGGTAATATTGTACAGGCACTATTTGTAATGCAGCCTGTCAAAGCACACACACACACACACACACACACAAGCACAGAAACATTTCAGAAAAACACATTCCCACCCTGAGACCTGTATTTTAGTCTATTATACCTGCAGACATAGCCCAGTCCTCTGCTGTAACACTCAGCACTCTCAACCTGCCAAATCTAACTTAAGAATATGAAGAATTTTCCTCAGCTGAGCCCTAAAACCATGGCAACAAGGCTACAAAACTGACAGAGATGCTGCAACAAAGCTGATGTCAAAACTCTATACTTAAACATTTCCCTTTACGAGCGACACTTAAAATTCCCCCAATAACAATCCTACCATTCAGTGAGACATTTCACATTTCACATTCCTACAGAGTTGCTTTGAGACGCGGGTCTTTACGATAATGTTTCTCTGGTGATGTGTGATTCATGCACTGAGACTGAAAACAAACCAGTGGAAACTTCCTCCAGGTAAACTAGTGTTGGATCATGTGATGAAAGGTTGAAACACAATCAGTGACACGTTCACGTCTGTTCATTTTTTTCTAAGCTCTTTTAATTTAGACTAAGTTTCTAACAACTTAAATCATCAGTCGTAGAGGTTAAAGGTTCAAGTGACCAACTTTTCGTGCAGTGTCCAAAAAACAATTCAACAATTCACAACTTGTTGTAGAAAAATCTTGAACCTGAGTTCTCTTGGTAAACTGTCATCAATCTGCTAAGCTAAGCTATGGGGCAGAATAGACATAATAGAAACAGACACCATATTGGGTGGGATTCCTCATTATGGGCTCGCATTAGAGCAAACTGGAGTCAACACAGAGTGAGTAACATTTTCCATATCTTGTACAGTTTATGGTTACAAGAACCGTCACAGCATTGAAAGAAAAATACCTAATAGGATGAATAACATACAAGTTAAAAAAGAAGGGTTTATAAAAGTGTCCCATATCATAACTACATCTCTGCTATTAATAATACACCAAACTGTGTGAAAATTGGATGGAAATTCAGGGAGTTGTTACATTTTTAAGTTGGGCACAAACCTCCTTGTCCTCCTTGCAATGTAAAGAATCGATAAGGGAACTGTCAAGAGTAAAGGCTGATGATGCTGATGGATTGAACCCTTTCATATTGATGCTTAAGCAGAACTGGTTCTTATTAACCATCTCTACTTGAAATTCAGATTGCCAAGTCGAGGAAATCTTCAAGTAAATTTTTGTATGTGCTGTTAGTGGGAAGGTGAAGAGTCAAAACAAGGGGTCAGGGGTCACATTGCAAGTGTGAGTGGGCATATCAGTCAATTTGAACCCTTAATTATGCCCCCTCTTCTGCCAAAACACACACACACACACACACACAAACACTCCTGCAGGCTTCACAGCAATGTGTGGTTTAATTCTCTCAGTCAAAATAAACTCAGTCACAGTCTGTATTTCAAATCTCTCTTCCTCCTCCTTCCATCTCGGTTCTCTCACTCCCCCTCTCTGCTCTACTTTCTTTCTTTTCTTTTTTCTTTTTTTTTTTTTACCAGCTTGATAGCGTTTTATGCTCCACAGGGCTGAATGGCGCTGGCAGTCTGTCACTTAGGCACGCTCAGATAGATTCAGACCGTGTGTGCGTGCCTGAGTGTGCAAATGCAGACAGCTGATATGATTGACAGTGCGGACACAGGGAGGTTTACGTGTGAATGTGTGTGTGTGTGTGTCTTTGGCACTTTGCTCAGCAGGAGAGACATTACCGGCTCGGCTGCAAAGAGAGGGCATTGTTCTGGAGGAGGAACGTTTATGTGCTGCTTGTGCACAGGAAGGAAAGATGGAGCATGTGGGCTGTCCTAAAATGACTTGTTAGAGACTAAAACACATAATTGATCTGGGTTTTCACTCTTTAAGTGTTCTTAATATATTTGTTGAGGCTGTCCCAGCAACAGCTTCTCTAAAGAAAGAATAGAACTTTAAAGAGAAGCCTTCTGACTGCACACACACACACACACACACGCACACACACACACACACACACACACACACACACTCCCATGCATACATTCCGATGCAGTGAGCTTGTGGTGTAATGAGGCGATTATATAGGGCCTCTCGTCCCCAGTAACCCCGCAACCTTGTTTCATTCGCCCTATTCACTGCAGGCCAAGCTGAGCTAAGCATCCGGCCTACTTGAGGCCATAAGGGACATGAGGACCAGGATGTAGTTAGGATTGGAATGTGAGCTTTTTCAGCAAGAACACGTGCTCTGTAGTTGAGGAAGTCTGCACGGTTTTAGCCACTAGAGCTGCTAAAAGGCATTTGTCACAGTTAGTTTAAGGTGCCAGGGTGCATGTTGGGAAACAAAAGGCATCATTTACATTTAGAGTTAAACATGCTGCTCAGATGTTCCCATTTGATTGCTTTGATGAGCTCTCCACCATTTCTGTGGTGTAATTTGCTGCATTGTCGAAGCTTTCTTTAATGCTTTGCAGTTGTTTAAGTTTCCCTAAAGGATCACACTCGGCATGCCTTAAACGCTTTCAATCCACAAAGAGTTTCCATGACTCTTAGAAAGGTAACATTAGCGCATTTAGGGATGAAAGAATTGTTACGGATGTCATTCGCTCCACTTGTGAACCTTGAGGAGTCACATCCTCGCAGTCATCTGGAGCCCATGTGTCGGATTGAGATCAACATGTGGAGGAGAAGAACGGAAGAAAAGAGCGGGGTGCAGCAGTGGGGTTAAGACTGTCCAGACTACTGGATACAATAACCCCCAGCTTTGTTAAAACAACACTTCTCCTCCATCTTTCCATCCGTCCATCCCTGCTCTTCTGAAGGGAAATGTGTGTTAGAATAACAGATTTTTTGGGCCGGTTTTGTAGAGCAGATCACAGCTGGCGCGTGGCCCACATTCCTCTGCCATGACATCCACACAGTCGGCAGCAGCGCAGCTATTTTTAGAACAGTGAGTGAGAACGCACTCACACACACACACGCACGCACATGCACACACGCACACAAGTGTATGATGCAGATTCCCAAGAGTTAGCATTTTTCCTGCTTAGGCTGGAGAGCTGTTACGTTCTTTGTTACCATTTATGTAATTATTTCACAATGGATATTGAATATATGAGATTTAAAAAGTTAACACAAGGCTGGACTAATTCAGCTTACGGCTGTTTTTAGACTTATATAGTGAGTTACTTTTGGAAATAGTGCCATAACAAAATTCAGTAGTTACAAACTAGTGTAACTAACTAATGTAATAGCAATTTATGGTACGATGAAATTTTGGTTCCTCGTTTTATGTGTTTTTGAACCCAATTTTCAAAATGATCAGTGACTGTTTACAGCATGACAACAACTAATGACATTTTGTGCTACTTAAGACTGTTTTTTGCTCAATTTGGCCACTTTTCAATCCTTTTTTGCACCTTTTGGATCATTTTTTCACTACTTTCTGACTATTTTCCAAGTTTCACCTTATTTTCTTTCCAATTTTTCTTGCTTTTTGACCAAAACTTAGCTTCAATGCTACTTCTTGCCATTTTTGCCACTTTCTACCTTTTTAGTCTCGATAAGCTTGGCTCTTTGGTTGAGCAACACTGGTATAGAGCATAAACAATCCACTGCAAACAATTGCTTCTGAAATATTTGAGGTTAAAGAAATACTGCAATTTCTGCAATTTATATATTGCAGCAGGCTCTATTGTGATTTTATCTTATTTGTGATTAATTGCCCTACCTATGTGTGCAGGCAATGGTAGCACATCTTAACCATATTGTTGACATTAGCCATAGATTTCTGTCACACTTGATACACAAACCTCATGCATGACATGGAATCTCTGAAAGGCATAGTGCACATTTGAGCAAACCGTGTTCCAGTTATATAAAATTGGACACACTGTCTCATCCTCAACTCTTCACATTTGTCTTCTTTCTATTGTCCCACCCACAGTTTACACTCTTAAAAATGTCAGGAGAAGATTTAAAATGTTAAGATATGAACTGCCTCTTTTGTGTGATAAATTCCCTCACCACCTTTGGATCTTTAGATTTAAAATTTAAGGAGACGTTTTTTTGGAGTAAAATGTTTAAAGGAGCCCAGCGGGAAAGGTATTACACTGGTATACATCCAGGTGCTGTCTGACTTGTCGCAGCACGTGTGTCTGAGAGACAGTAGAAGAGTGAGAAGAGGCTTACTTTTCAAGCACACCATCCCTATGGATGCCTAAAAGCTGTCTGTCTGCGTATTTGTGAGATTTTTTTGCAGCTCGGATTACCTGTGTATAGCAGAGGAGGCGGGGGAGGGGGTTGCTGGGTGACAGTAGGAGCACAAGCATCACTCGGTTACAGACACACACACACACACACACTTGCACACATGGGCACAGAAAAGGTCCCTGCGCTCATTAGTGGAATTCCAGCAGCCTGATGGGAGCTGGTCTGGGTGTGGATGTGTGTGTCAGTGCCAGGTAGCGCTCGGCTGGCAGTGCTCTGTGTAAGAGCTGTCTCTAAAGAGCTCTGGCAATACCTCAGAAACACACACACACACGCACACACACACACACATATATGCACACAATGTCTGCGTGAGAAACTGAGATGCAGCACAATTAGGTTTTATTGCTTATTTGAGTCGATGTTTCCCCTCCTCTGTCATGCTCTGGCACACACTGAAAACTTGAGGTGCTGTTTTTTTCTGCCCAACAGCTCTTTATTTTACACCTGGAAAGCACAGACACTTACACACACACACACACACACCCACACATGAAGATGAGACCTTGGCTAGAAACATGTAACCTAGAGTGGAGCAAAGGTTGTGAGAACTCATTTCACTGATGATTCTGAAGTTCTTAAAAACAGAAGTGAAGTTTCAGGGCACAGCTGAAGAATTGCAGCGTAGCTTTATTGCTTACATAGCAGTTGGAGTCAGTTAGCATTTTTTCCTCCTTGTTTTTTCAGTCCTTGTTGCTATGTGTACACAGCGCAGGAAATATCTGTGGCGTTCTGCCAACGAGTGTGAGGAAAGCAGAAAGAAAAGGAGAGAAAAAAGAACTGCAGATGAACCCTGAGCTCCATTTTTAAAGAAGAGATTTTTCCTCCTCTCGGTTCAGCTGTGTGTTATTTCTGTTTGCATTAGGTAGACAAATGCATACCATTAAATAAACTTGTGTGTTTGAAAGTTTAGGATATACTTTTATGAATCTGAGTGTGCTTGTGAATTTGTGTGTGTGTGTGTGTGTGTGTGTGTGTGTGTGTGAGTTCATTTGGCCTCATGGCACAGGGAGGGAATAGTGCCACTGAGCTGTCTGAGTAATTGGTGCTTACCTGGCAGGCTTATGCGTGCACACAAACACACACACACTAGAACAAAAAAAGTTGATGACACTAACTACGGGAAAATATGGCAATTGAATTTTCGCACCCCCTTTTTCTTCTCTACTGTGTGTCTATATGTGTGTGTGTGTGTGTGTGCTCACATGTGACAGTGTAATGAGGGGACTGCTTGCTGCTCACAAAACACATCCTATCAACCTCTGACACAGGCTGCAAACCAATGCTGCACTGAACACTATCCTGCCTTATGTAAATCTGTGTGTTTCTGTGAGTGTGTGTGTGTGTGTGCATATCTGTGTGCGTACTGGATGCAGGGAGACGTGGCTGTCACCCATCAGCTCCATCATCAGCAGACACCCAGCTTTTAATCTAGCCCACTCCCTCCTCCTTTTTCCTTCTTCTTTTTTTTTTTTACTACTGCTGAGGCCTCGTCCCCAAGGCTCCTGTGCAGACCTGGGAAATCAAAACAATACTCTGCACACACACAAGCTTATTTTCATCTGCTGAAGAGAAAAAAACACACAGAAGAATGATAAACAAGCAAAGTATTCAGTCTTGTCAATAGTGTCAAAAAATATTATGAAATGCGAAGGAAACGGAGTGAGTGAATGAGGCCATATCATTTCGGTTTTCATTTTTCTTTGCTTGCAGGCTTGTTTTTTCTGACCTACCTGTGGCTTTAAAGTAAGCAACTTAAAATCGCTGTATAAAAAAATATGAATCAGGTCTGATCTGACACCAGAAGCATCCCCAGATAACTAATATCTCTAGTTAAATCGAATGTGTTATAACTATAGCACAACTGGATTTTGCACACACATTGTTTTGTGGCTCTCTTAACATGCAGAGATTATTCTACACTGATTGAAAAAACTTTGGTCGATTGACTGATTTGATTAATTGGCCAGAAACTTACTGATCACAGAAGTTATAATAAAGAAACAAAAAATCCTGACATTTTGTCAAACCTGTTGAAACCAGCAACAAACTTTTAGCAACCACTTTACTTGTAACAAAATGATGGATTTAAAACTCCTTTACGAAGTTACTTCAGATTGGATTGGATTATGGAGGATTGTTACAATTTATTCAAGAGGGGAAAAATCTCTCATCAGCTACTTCCTTTGATGTACTAAAACACTGGTGAGAGATATGTTTTTTTTTTTAAATGCGGTTTAATTGAATCTTGTCCTGCCCATGTGAAGGTCAACTTTAGCAAAAGAAAAAAAAATACTCAATCTGCTTTCTTTTGACAGTCAAACGTAGCTCTCATTGTAGGTCACAAGGAAGCAACAATACTAATTTCAGTTGTTTCATAGCCTGTTAAAAACTTCTTAAAGGAGCTTCAAGAATATAATAAAAATGTCCTTTGAAGTCATAAAGAAGTTTTTCTATCTTCACATCACTGGTGTCTTGTCTGTGTAAGTGCACTAGACCTGAGATGCCAGCATTGAAGAGAAAGTATAATCAACAGTCATTTCAGTAATATTTCTACCAGTGTATGCAAGGTAGAAAGTTAATCTCCTCCTAATATTATGCATCCTCCTCCCACAGCCAGTCAGACAGAAATACAGCCTGACACACACCGTTTTTGCCTTTTTTTAGAGCTTGCTAATGGAGCGCTATATATGACTGTTATCTTGTTATTAAAGCAGCACTAAAACATCTTTGAGTAATTATTTTCTTGCGAGGTGGAGACTTTTAATAAACCCTACGCTGATGTCACCGTGATGCCCGCCAGCTGCTTAGCCGAGCCAACTCCAAATGATCTGAGTCAACTGTATAATCAGAAAAGCACTCCCACACACGGCGCTGTTCACGTCTGCCTCTTACATTCAACTCAGACAGGAGGAAGATGAGCCGACAGGATCAGAAATGTTTTTTAATTCAAATAATTAGCATACATTAGCTTTTCTCGCACAAAGACAGAGCATGTTTTCTTTTTTTCTTCTTCTTCTTCTCTCAAACCTCGCAGCAGAAATCTGCTCGCCCCATGGCTTGACTAGAGAAAAGCTATTTCCAGTTTCCATTATTTATTAATACCTCTTTGTTGTTGCTCATGTCCTAATCTCATTTCCTTTAGTCATTAGCGTTGTTCGACATCAAACACAGCTGCTCAAGCAGTGAAAGTAGCAAAGTGAGGGGGGAAGAGTCTCGTTACTGCAGTTGAACACTCGATAAAGTAAAGATGCTTTTTTAACAAGGCCCACTGCAGTGCAATTATTTTCTGCAAAACTGTTAGCTCTAAATATTAGCAACGTAACATGTCCTTGTCTCGGAAAACAACATATTGTGTGTGACCTGGTGTGACCTCTCTGCCTTTAATTTCTTCTGTATGTCTCAGCCCCGGTAAACTCAAAGTCCCATAATGCAAATTCCATTTGCTTTTTCACCTGTTTATTACAGTAACACTGTCTCATCATGGTACTATAGTGGGATAAAACCCCAGAGTGCTTTCTTAGACTTATGTCATGCTCTGTGTTTAGCAGCAAGTGAATGCTAATGCTGTGTCATGCTAATGTTATGATCAAACGGCAACTTCCGGTCTGAAAATATGAGACAATGCGGAAGTGCTAAAAAACTGCTGTTCCTTGAGTGACCACTTGAGGCTGACTCTTGAAGTACCGGAAGTCATGTTGATACGGAGCCAAAAAAAGCTGTTTTTAGAGCCAACGTTTACAAAGCAGATTTACAGCCAGAGACACTGTCTCCCGTCTGAATCGCTAATTTCGCTAACAGCACACACTGTGAGGGGGGTGAATTTTTTTCTAACGTGGCCGTTTGGAGGATATCAGGTTGGAGAGCGTACCCAATCAGAGGCACAGCTCAGATCAGCTCAGTGACATCACGGAGACTACGTCCATGTTTCAAACAGTCTACGGTTATGATGTATAGATATGGCAACTTGAGCAATATCAATGTGCATACCCTGTTTAAGTCTGTTTGTTTTCACAGCTGTTATAACAATTCCTGTGTTGGGGTGTTGTGTTGATACACAAAGTTCTAACTGAGTGCAGATATAGTTGGCATATATTTGGGGCTACATCTTTTTGTGCTTCTAGAACAATTGAGCTTAACAAGGGTGTACAATAACTGTGTAGTACTTTACTTGTTGAAAATGTTTTGTTTTTTTTGGCTTTTGTTTTTCATTATGACTGGACTATTCTGATCTTCAAGTTCTGAACCATTTCTTGCTTTAAGAAACAAACCTATTTTTTATGATATTAGTTTATACTGACTGTGTCTCTCTCCCTGGATGTTTCCACAGGATGACAGTGATGGGATCCCGTGGTCGGAGGAGCGGGTTATGCGAAAGGTGCTTTACCTCTCACTTAAGGAGTTTAGGAGTGCACAGAAACGGCAGCTGGATGGAGACGGAACCACAAACTCAAATGGTGAGCTTATATGCACTTAAATTTCTACCATATCATGCAACGTGAGTAGTTTAAAACACACTCCAGATCTGAGGAATAAGACTTAAAGTGGATCATTTTTCCGTCAAATTGAAAAGGTCAACTCTTCATGCATTAAGATCTCGACAATCTTGATTAAGCTGTAATGAGAGCTTTGCTCAGCCCTGCAACAATGAAAGACTATCTCAAAATCAAGGAAACTTGAACTGTGTTTTGACAAAATAAAGAGGGCAAGGAAATCCCTGGCTGCTCTGGCGTTTTGTGGAGTAAATGTCAGAGTTGCCAGTTTTGTCTGCTGTGGCTGACATTAGCGTCTCAGTCTTGTTCTCCTTTCCTTTAATTGCAGGCGACAGTTTTATTACGTGGTCTCTAAGTCAGGACTAAGCTTGTTTTCCTTGACTCAGGAACCAGATTTAATAGAAAATGGACTAACTCAAATGAAGAACAGATGATCAAGGGCTCTCATTTGCCTTCTGTTGTGGGTCGATGGGCAGAAAGCTGCAGTCTTTCACTCAGCTGGTTCAATGTCACATTCTCAAAAGAGCTATTGAGCTGAAAGGTTTCCTTCTCAGTAGTTGAAGCATCAGACAAAGTAACCCAAGTGGTGCCACAATAATCCATGTGTCCAGATTCATTAAAACAAGCACCAATAGAAATCCCTGACATGAATTAATACCTGAGGTTGCTTACTTTGACAGAAATCCAATTCCAGGTGGAAGCCTGCTACGGTTACACCTAAGGGACTTTTCTGTTGTACTGTGCAAACTTGTAACGTCAGAAGAGTCGTGAGAGCACAGGGAGGGGGGATGAAGAGCGAGTTTTGAACCAGACTGCCACCTTGTCTTTGTTTGACACTGATGCTCCCACACAAAAAAAGCCCTCAGCCAGCCAGCAGCGGAGATTTGAACTTCACACATGCCTCAGAAGCTATTCTCAGCTGACGTTAACACAACCCAGACACCCAAAGAAAGGGAAGCCGTGCAGCCATCGAGCTCTGCAGAAAGAGAGACAGGCAGACAGGAGGGAAGTCTCTTTTGAAATGAAGCTCGTCTTTCATACATTTTTTCCTACTCCTTTTTTCTCATGCTTCCTTTATTATAGATTTCTCCACACCTTCATTTGGTCTCTCTGTGTCTGTGCTCTCCCTTCTCCTGTAGCTTGTGTATCTCCGTGTGACTGTCTAGCATCTCATAGCTGCCACTCCACAGCTCCTCAGGGCCTTTTAAGCCGCCGCGGGTAGCTGACCTTATCGCCTGAATAAAAATGAGTCATTAGAAAGCGTTGGCGGCCTGTCGTGCCGGGGGTAATGACAGCAGCCCGCGCTCACACAAAAGGGAGCCGGGCTGAATAGACTGGCCCTGCTGTTTTAGAGCACCGTATGTTAGCGAGGCTTTGGAGTCTGTACCAGAGGCACAGTTTCCCTGCTTTGCATTGATGTTGTGGTGAAACTGTCAGCCATTTTGGAGGATCGCACCCAGCATGCACTACATCCTGAATGGGCAGCCCCTGCTGGTTTAGAGGACTACGGGTTACAGAGTTTGGGCTTTTAATGGAAGCAGGCATGTGCTTTGCTTTTCCAACTCACTGACAACTATCAGCCATTTTGAAGAGTCAAGCATTTAAAAAACATGACCACTAGTTAGTCTTAAAAGATGATAAATAAGAAAGAGCTGCCTTAGCTTTTTTTCTAACTGATGAATAACTTCATCAGCAATGTGAGGAAAAATTGAACGCTTTTAAAGCTCTCATGAGGAGTTATTACCTGCTTATTAAACAGAGTGAAATTAACTCTTATGTCTCTTTACAACCTATAAAAGCACATAAGACTATCAAAATAAAGATTTACTATTTCCATAAAGTCATTGCAGGAAAACTGCTGTTAGACAAAAAGAAAAGACTGCATAGAAGCCATTTTTTACATTTTTATAACCAATATCTATTATAAGTAACACATTTTACACATTTCTAAAGGATGAAAAACAAATTAATGATTACATCACATGCTCAAAAAAAAAATCAGCACAGAGATAAGATGACCTGTTTTGGCACAGAGTATGTGTGGTCTGTGTGGCTCACATGAACTTTCAGCAGGAATGTTTTGATTTATGTTTTTCTGTCTGTCTTTATAAAAATTGGCTCATTTAAACACACCACAGCAACATTTTAAAAAATGTTTTTTGGGAAATTTGGAAAAAACAAATTGTACGACGGTTAGCATTGGCTTGACTCAGCAGGTCTCGGTACACTCCAGCGTTCAGTGGGAGTGAATTTAAGCCGAAAGAGGAAGTAGATGACCAAATTGAACCTTGTGGTCCTCAAGCATGATTCAAGCCCCACAGTGCGGTTTCCCTCCAGCACAGACTGAGGCACGGTTGCTGACACACACACGGCGGCCTTCGTGATTGTAAAGCGTCTGTTTACAAGACCAAGTCAGCACAATGGAGAACACAGAGAACTTTGTTACAGCTTTATTTACTTTTTGGCTCATGATAGGTCATTTGGGAGTGACACAGATGTACATGTATGTATATATTTAAATTGTTTGTGCATCTAGTCCGTAAAAAAGACAAACACTGTGCTGCTCGAGGAAGCTCACGCTCTGGGTGTCCGTAGACTGAAGGAGGTTACCTGGTTGTTCACCTCCAGCAGCATGAGTCCCCCTCCCCAGCTCGCTGCCTCTCCCTCCTCCCTCTCTCACATACCGCCACCCAAACCCAGACCCCACATCTCTCCTCCTCCTTTCTCCGTCACTGTGTGGCAGCAGTGGCTATCTGTTTTAAAGGGGGTGTGGCTGTCTGTCATTCAGCTGCATTCATGTGTGTGTGTCTGTCTGTGTGTGTGTCGATCCCCCTCCCCACCCAGCTTTCTCTCTGCCAGCCAGCAATTATGCCATCTCTCTAACCACTTTACCTCTGTCTGTTGGCAGCCGTCCATCTCTGTGTCCATCACACTTCCTGCTTCTCCCTCTCTCCGCCTGCATTATTTAACAAATGACATTATGCCCTTCTGCATCCCGACTTCCGCTCCTTCCTCACATCTATAGCCTCATTCCTTCTCTTCCTCTCCGTTTCTCATCCCTATCTCTCCTTCTCTCCGTCGGTCTGTCCTTCCGGTCGTCTCTCCCCCCGGATGCTGGGATTCATTACACATCAATAGGACTCTGGTTACTGCCTTCTCCGCAAGCTCCTGTCTCCTCTCTCCCTCCCGTTGCTCCATCTCCTCGATTATGTATCTCCACACCGCCCTCCTCTTCCATTCGTCTCTGTCTCCCTTTTTTTTCCTCACCACCTTCCTTTTTTCTGCTTTGTCCTTCTTGTCCTCTGCCCCGTCTGTCTTAACTACCCACAGTATCTGTCACCCAAGCCCTGCCGTTTTTCCCCATCCTTTCTCCGTCATGAGCCTCCCTTCGCCTCCTGTTCTCTGAATCGTTTGAGCTGCACCTCCTTACCTCGCCGCTTCCCTCTCCTTGTCCTCCCTCTCCATTTCCCCGAGAGCTATTGATGGAGGAGCTGGCTGCCGGCCAAGAAGCAGGAGAGAAGCAGGCTCACTATTTGCCCGTTCCCCCGACTTTCCCCTGTCTTTCCCCTATCTGTCTCCCTGTCTCAAGACCTGCTGCTCCTATCCCCGTTTTTTTTAAGCATGTCGTCCCCTTTCCGTCAGCGCTCGCTGGGCTGTCACTCCGCTGTCTGTCCGTATTTCCCATGCTGCCAGCCCTTTGCATGGCCGGAGTGGCAGCCGTGGCAGCTAAAAACACTGCATGGGCCCTCGATTTTCTCTCTGGAAAACCACCAGAGAAGGATTGAGGGGATAAAAGGAGACAAATGGAGAGGGAGAATCGAGGAAGCTAATAAAGTGATAAAAGACTTTGCATCTATTCTGCCTCCATGTGCTCTTTTAACGCAGCATTTCAAGGCCACAAAAAGATCCCATCTCTGCCTTTGATGCTTTAGATTTACAGCCTTGAACTGCACAGTGCTGTTTGCCTTTGTTCTGCCTTGTGGTAAGTGTCCTGCCGTGATGTTAGCTCCAATTTTGAAAGGAGGAACAATATATTTTGGGCAATTTGAAATCTTAGGCAGCCAATTTTAGTATCTGCTTTTATTGTGAAGGACGTCTGGGAATGGATACTGTAGGGAGTCTCCCTAAAATAAAACATCACACCGTTTCTTTTTCTATTATCCGTCCTTTTTTAATTGAATACAGGCACAGAGGATTACTTCAACAAAGAATAGAAGTGCTCTTGTTTACGAGACAGAGAGGGAGATTCAAGCCTTGTTCACTATTTGAATTTTAACTACAGACATCATCTGACAGGATGCTGTGATTTATCTACTAAACATCACACCAAAGCCTTGTATTTTCCCCTGTTCATTAACTGTGACATTTCACTCATATTAAATTATTTTTAAGTGTAATAAAAAAACAATGAATGCTCTCTCTGACCTTACAATGATTCTTTCTGATGGCAACACTACTCCACTGTACTTATTATAGCAACTCCCACTAATAGGCTCCTCTCAGCCCTGTGATACGCCATGTTACGCTATGTACCTCTGCTCACTCCCTCCTGCTCTCTTGAGACTTGGAGGTGAACAGAGCGAGGCGATGGGCTTAGTTAAGCATGCATAAATCTGATTAGAAGCCCCCACCCAAAGGAGCAGCCATCGGGATGGTACACTTATTTGATTTCCCTTTTCCGTCCCAACCTTTGCCACTTCTTTCAGCCGGGAGCTTAAACCCAAGCTCTGGACTCTCCCCTGTCTGTCTGCCACGCTCACCCCATCCCCGGCCCCCTAGCTGTCCTGTGATTCCCAGCTCTGCCCCTCAGATGGGCACTCATGTGCAACCAGCATATGTCAAACAAGTCTTTGGAGGAATAACGGGATAGGCGAGGGAGGAAGGGAGAGAGTGGAGGAGGAAACAGGAATAAAATGGGCATGTGCCTGTTTGTTTGAGTTCTATTGGGACATCATGTGTCAGTCATTTTCTTTGCACAACTAAAGTTAATGAGCTATTTTGTTTCACAGACAAAACATACCCACAATCCCTGATTTTGGTTGTTATGTCATCATTTTTTATTGATAAAAGAAAATAATCAGAGGTGGGAAAAAGAATGTAGTACACCTATGTCTTGAAATGCTATAACCTATAATTCAATACAGTCATTCAGGAAGTTTTTTGTCTTCTAATAGGATATGAATGGCTTCTCTCTCAGGCAAGTACATGGTGTTCTTCTGTTTTGCTGGTAGGGTCAGCAGAGGTTAAAAGTTGTTCAGAATAAAACTGGAAACAACATAATGCAAATTTAATTAAATACTAATTCAGTCTGAGTTGCTTAAGGGGCTGCTTAACCTTTCTGCAGCACACATTTGTATTCAGCTTTGTTGGACCCTTGAGACAATAATACCAATTCTGTTTGGCTCCATGTGATATGATGAGTTTTTACAACAAATAAAAATTTCTATAAAAGTGTAGAAGTAACAGGAAGAAAATCAAACAAAGTTACTGTCTAATTAGCAGCAGCTGAAGTCAGACAGGAATGATTTTTCTATGATGTGATCGCAAGTTCGCATGTTGTGCCAGGGACGGTACATTGTGTTTTGCAAATGCAAAGGATATCTCAACTTGTGTACATCTCTCTTCAATGGCACATGCAACGCAGCATCACAGTGTCCTGAAACTTCAGAAGTCTGAGTGTTTTACTCTCATTACAGCCTGCATGATCTGTGAAACAGACCTTACTCAACAAGGGAGCACCAATCGAAGAGACGGCATGTGAGGTGTCTCACTTTTGGACATCAACTGTAACATTGAGTAGAAAAATCTAAAGACAAAGTTTTTGTATGTTTCAGTGCAGTTCAAAAGTCAGTGTATGTGTGATGCTAAGGGGATGCATCAGTGCCAAAAGCCAAAGTAGCTTGCATGTCTAGGAAGGCACCATTAATACAGAGTGAGCATGCTACCATACAAACAGCATCTTTTTCAGTCAAGACCTTGGACGACCATGCTACATCAAGCAGATGCCAAATTTTATTTTGCAAGTTTTAAAAAAGAATGGCTCTGTGGTAGAAGGGTCCTGACTTTTCACCCGATGAAAATTCAACAAAAGTGTGAGCAGCTGAAATCCTGTATTAGGCAAGGATGGAACAAGATTTCACATACTGAACTCTAGAAACTGTCCTTATTGGTTTTGAAACACACACAAAAAGCTGTTAAAAGACAGAGTTTGTGTAACACTATACTCTTAAACTTTTAAGAAACGTGCAGCTTGCATCTAATGTAATCCTCTGTTTTCCACTGAAAGTATAAAAAGAATCTGTTTCAGCATACAGTATGTTGTCTTTCTATTATTCATATTTAGAAATTCACTTCAAATGACACAAAACCATCAATACTTTTTCTCCTTTTAATCAACATTTTGTGCATCTTAACTCTAATACAACTTGGTTTGTACATTGAAGCTTTGATTTAAAACTTATGAAGAAAAAAAACGTTCGGTTAAAAATTAAAATTCTTGTTTCATGTTTGGTGTTTGATAAAATAACTTTAACAACCTTAACTAATCATAAGTCATAATCATGAGTAAATTAATTCATTTTCTGCTTAAATGGATCAGTGGTATCATTAATGACTTCAAGTTAGTCGTTATTAAATTAGTTGTCAGCTGTGGAAATTGGAAAGAGCTGTAGGAAAAAAAAGTGGTGACAGAAGTACATGAAATTGTGTTGTCATTTGCAAGTTTTATCAACAAACTTCTGTTGTGCCTACACCAACTAAAAACTGTCGGATTACATGTCAAACTAGTCAATCTTTGGAATATGTCTCAAAAGTACAAAAACTTTTCCCTCGCTGATTGATTGAATTCTCCTTGCCGACACAAGATTTTCATTAGATGAAATTGTACTTTTGCCTCAAAGCGTAAACTTCAAAGGCCTTAAAAGAAACCACTTGACTGATTGAGGGCATGTGATTGTAGGCCTTTCGTGCAAACAGCGACATTGTAACGCAGTGATTCACTCCACCATATAGACTTTGTGGCTCCCTAACATCAACATTAAGCATTGCCAGCAGTGCTACGGCCTTACTCATCACGCCGGCAGTTGTTAACTCTATGACCGCAATGATGTGTGTGTGATGACTGTACCTCCGTTCTCAGGTACTGACCTGCCCTGCTTGTGTGTGAAGGCGAACCAACAGTGTGTGTGTCCATTCAGCCCAAAGCATATTTATAAATTTCAGTTAAATCATAGGTTTCTGCTGACACACTGTCATTTAATCACACTACTTCCTCTCTCAGTCCTCCTCATTCCCTAATGACACAGTGCCCGGACTTGTTTCGACATTAGCATCCTTGCTAACAGGATATCATTCAAGTTGCCACTTATCCTTTACAGGGGCCCCTTGTCTTTATTATTTTAATTTATTTTTTCATGACACGCATCGTTAGGAGTTAGCGTTGCTGGGTGATTGACACATCCCTCCTCAGCATCAGTCAAATGGAATTTCACTGGCAGTGCAGTGAGGCAATAAACTGAGAAAACTTCAATGACACGGCAGCAGAAAGGTGAATGAAGGGGTTTGACAGCTTTGCTTTTGCTGAAACAAACCGCTGGGAGCTGGAGGCTTTTCGTGAGTCATCGTTTGTTTTTGCAAAATGGTGGTGAATAATTGAACAACCTGCCAAACCAAAGTCCAGTCAGGCATGATGACATGTCAAAACGGGTAAAATGTGATTAATTATTGCTAGTGTCAAAAGTTTGATCGCTGATATAAATCTTCTGCTTCAGCTTTAAGTAGGCGTAACAGCGCAGTTTCCAATATGTGACTCTTTCATTGGTCCCACTCTTTCTTGGCATCGTCTTTTAAGTCTCCCAAAAGCTTTTCTGACTCGTCCTCGATGAGCCCGTGTCACTCATTCCAAGTCTTGCAGCAAAAACTGCCCATGAGGAAATCCAGCCTTGTGATATCTGTTTAATTTGGTTGTCTTCCTTAATTACCATTGACTTGCACTCCTCTGTTTGACCTAATTTGAATTCTTGGGGCCTGTTGTTGCGTTTGATTTAAGAACCTGTCTGGGGGCTTATTTTGTTTGTCTGACTTGCTGGCTAAATATTTAATTAGGGCCTCTGTCAATTGGGCTCACCAAGAATGTCAAGTCCTGCAGTATCTCCTCATTTCTCCTCTCTGCCGCGGGGCTGTTTTCTTTTTTCCTCTTTAATGCTCGTGTCAAAGGCCATGCATCACATACATAAGAGGAGAAAAAGCTTTTCATTGGAGGAAATATGTAAAAGAAAGTGAAACTACTCACAATAATGCTCCATTACATGCGGTAAAAACATGATGTGAAAGGTTTCTCTCCAACGAATGCGACTAGAAGATTTTTTTCTCCTTATTGGTTTGGCTTATTTACTGTAAAAAAGGCTTAAAGAGTTTATTCTTCTGTGTTATCAGCTCTTTTCTTTTTGTGGTGCTCTGTTTTCCTTGTTCTGCACTCTAAGCTGTCAGATAAAGCAGACCTTCTATAATCACATCAAAAGAAATGTATCCACTCTGCTCAGCTTCCTACACTGCTTCATATCAAAAACAGAAGTCTTTATTAGCTCTGTCAGATGAAAATAAAAGTGTGTTTTTTTTTCCAGCAAATTGAATCCTAAGTGTCATAAAATCCACACAAAGAAGGTGAAAGTTTTCCCTTCGTTTCCTGATGGTTTCTCTCTCCCCTCAGGTTCTTTAGTGAACGGGCAGCTGAACGGCTCCGGCTCAAAGGGGGGCCACAAACAAGATGGATCCTTGCACTCAAAGGGCCATGACGGGAGCAGCAAGTATGGCGAGGATGGTCCTGCAAAGAAGAGGTGAGATTGTGAAGCTGCTCTAAACTTTCACACGCACACTTTGTCTTCCTATTCTTTTTTCTCTTTGTGTCTTTCCCTGTAATGAATTCTCCTCAGCCAAATCAATGCACAATGTGTCAGAGCTGCATTAAGCCTTCATTGATTTATGAACTTAGTGCATGAACCTCCTTTGTCATTTCTTTCTCTTGTCTTCTGGACAGGGGCAAGTTGCCCATTAGCTCTGTTGTAGAAGATGACAGTCAACACAGAGGAGTAAATAGTGCCACCCTATATAGGGCAGTGAGGTCTAATGAGCTCACCCCCTTGTCTTTGCATATAATTGCCACACCAGTCATTTATAATTAGCCATTAACCGAACATTTAAAAACTTGGCTTTTCATGTCAAGGCAGCAGTTTTTCTTTCAAACAAGGCTTGACATCACAAGAACATTGACTTAAAATGGATTCCTTCACAGCGATCAGTTTGAAAACACCGCTCTCTGTTTGACAAATGTTCCTGGAAAAAAAGGAATCCTTTGGAAAATGTGATTCATTCAGCTTGAAGCAGGTTTTGAAATCAGCAGCTGGAAAATATGATTTACAAATAATCGCGCTTCGTAGAGTGTACAGGAGATTAAAATGGCTTGTGTGAGGTTTTTTTTTACTCTTCCACAAAAGCACACAGTTAAATTTTATGTCCCGCACCAGCAGCCGCAAACCTCTCTGTTGTGTTTCCATTGTCGAGTCTTTTAAATCCAAGCTACCGTAGGTGGCAGGTGTGTGTGTGTGTGTGTGTGTGTGTGTGTGAGTGTGTGTGTGTGCGTGCATGTGAGCGTGGGTGCATGACTGTGTGCTTGTGTGCTGTTTTGTTCCGCTGCTGGTCCCTCTCTCACAGACACACTGACAGGGCATCAAAGCATCAGTGTAAGGCTTAGGGGGGGCGGAGTCTAGGGGCCGGACGGCAGCAGATGTCCTTCTGTAATGAGCAGCCCATACAGGCTCCATTCACAGCGCGTCCAGCACCTGCCTGAGTCCTGCTAGCTGTCATACGATACTGTAACCTCCAAAAAATCAGAGCTCGGTCATTACGAGCTTTCATCTACCTGCCTTTGAAACAGGAGAGTCGGCCTCTGAAGCGACTGATAAGACTTTAGAGCATGTTCAGGCTGTCTTGACTGGAATTTACGAGGTTAAAGAAGGGAAAAGTGTTCTTTTATGCAAGACAATTTTAATAGCAGGTGATTTGGGAATCAGGAGGTGTAAAGAATGGCCTTGACTGACAAACACAGAAAACTGATTCTTTTCCTTATACATATCTATAAACACTCCAGTTTTCACAGACCGCTGAGTAAAAGCGCTGAAGACATAAAGTTTAACAAGGACACTCTTGCACATTTCTTCTCTATTCCTCTGACAGCCTGTAGTGCTGTGAGTTGCACAGAGTTCAGTTGGAGGCCAGGCTTATCTGTGGTTTTCATTATCCTCTAAACACACACTTGCAAACACACACAGCAGGACTGAATGAAGAAGGGCGCTTTATCTGATGCTAATGAAACACAAGCCTAGCCAGTGCTTGGCAATGCCTCACGCTCTTTTTAAAAAGCTTATTTTGTGAGTTAGTGTGTGTGTGTGTGTGTGTGTCTGTGTGTGTGTGTGTGTGTGTGTGTGTGTGTGTGTGTGTGTGTGTGTGTGTGTGTGTGTTCTATGTGTGAAGGATGACTCCTGTGCCCTGGCATGGCTGCCCCACACTGTTCCTGAACAGGACTAACTGAGATGATGCCAGGTTGCTTTTACACCTGGCACCAGCTTAAGCAGGAGGGAGGAGCAGCTCAGTCCAATTTTTATTTATTTTATAAGGCGAAGAAAAAGTTTCATGATGTGGAGAGAGGATGAAGGGATAGAGCGCAGACAAGAGAGGAGAGAGACGGGGAGGAGGAGGAGCAGCAGATGATAAAGAGAGGAAGGGAAGCAGAAACAGAAGGACAGGTGCGAGTGATTTTTGGCAGGAAGCGGCTCCCTTTAGAAGTCTTTGAGATCAGCTCTGTGTTTGCCTTCCCATGCTCCTGAGATTGGTGGCAAGACTGGCAGCTCATCCCCTCAAACATGCCAGCTCATTGTAGCCCAAAACTACCAGCATGACCATATTCTGCAAACGGAGGCTCCCCTTGCCAAAACTCAAACACACACATCCACACACACACGCACAAACTTAACCTAGCGCTGTTTCTTCTTCACTGCCATGGTTTACTGACCTACTTCTATTCCCACACCTCTCTCCTGTTCCCACATTTAGCTTAAACTCTGGTGTCGAGTGACAAAACTGCCTTCAGCTGCTTGTTACATGAAATTATTTGGATAACGAAAACTGGAGCTATGTAGGATGTCCAGACAGTTTTTTAATATTTAAAAAATATATAACAAAGGCAACTGACAAGATATCTTAATCAGATTTGTTCTCTTCACTTGGTAGTTATCAAAGTTTTTAACCACACTGCAATTGTGTGTTTTAGGTGTCCTGTTGATAAAAGAGGGTCTGTTAAATGTACCCCTAAAAACGGCCCCTCCTCAAGAAAAAGCTCAATGGTGTGTCATGGTTTATTGAAACATGATCAGATACACAGTCTCAGTGAAACTGCATCATCACGTCCAATTCATACATAGTCCAATTAATTTATGGAGACAGGGACAGTGTTGGATAAAGAGAGGAGCGGACGATCTAGAACATCTGGGGGAAACATTGGACGTGTGGGACAAGACTTTCAGCGTTCTCCTAGTTTAAATTAGTTCTTCTATAAATGTTAGTTAAATACTTCATCATTGCACCCTCATTTTGTGACCATTTTAACATATTTGTCTGCTCATCTGCTTTTGTAATACATGAAATTGTAAAGAGACTTCATGGACACACTGTTTAACTTCAACTTCCCCTCCGCTGTTAAGCAGCTCAGTCGAATACTTTCTGGTTCTCTCTCGTAGAAATCTCCCTTTCTCAAGCACAGAAACTTCTCCTCCAATGAGCTGTCAGAACTCTGACATCCAGCCAGTGTCTCGTAAATCTTACAGAGCAAGAAATGAAATCAGTCGTCGGTATTTTAATTCAGTATTACTGCTTTAAAAATGAGTCCAGTGTGGTTTTCTTCTTCATGATTAGGACATATTTTTGGCTTGCTTGTGTGTTCGTTGGGGCTTTGAGGCACAGAGATCTGGTTTTTAACTTGTGTTTAGCATAACTAATCAGGGAGTCATTTTGCATCAGATAAAAAAAATCACAAAAACACCTAATCTGATGTGATTTAAGGTCACGACACATGATTTTCCTCAGCGAGGAGAAACACTCATGAGTTGTTCTTGTGGGGACTAAAAACTGGACCAAAAGTTGTGAAGTGCCACAAAAGTGTGCGAGTATCAGGAGCTGAGTGGTCCTCTTTTAACAGACTTCTCAACTTCATTTTTCCTCCTCCCTCTCTCCCTCGCTTGCTTTCTTTTTCTCCCTTTTCCCCCTTCTCTCTCTCTTTCTCTCTTTACTGACCCCACTTTTGGCTCTCTTTGAATCTCTTCTCTCTGTTGTCACAGCCAAGACACACACTCACACACTCAGCTGCTGCCGCTTGTTTTGTTTCGACTTAATGAATGCCAAGTGTGTACACACACAGACGTACACTTTTACACACACACACACACACACACACACACACACACACACACACACCCTTCCACACGCACACTCACACAAATACAGGCTCGTCTTGTCTAGCGTAACCAATGACTCTTGTCAGTAATGCATAATCACCATTTCCATTTATGAGGGATTACATGCATGTGCGCGCAGGCTGGCACGCACACACGGCAAATGTGTGCACTTATAAAAGGCCATTATGTATGTATTGATTTATCCTGGTTGGTATTGTGAGGTAACACATACGTAGTGCTGCTACCAACACTTTAAGTTACATTTGCACGTATAAGAGTTGCTTCGTTTGGTTTTTCAAACACAGTCAGCATTGTACAGATATGTGCTGATTCAAGAACAGTGAAACCTCGCCTTTGTTTTTATTCTTCCCTCTTCTTCTGTCACTCTGTCAGTGACTCAGCCCTCCGTGTCAGTGTGTCACTCTCCCCAAATCTCCTCTGAACCCTCCTCTCATTGTTGCTGCCTCGCTGCAGCTTTATAAAAGCTCTGCATAAATGGCAGAGGAAAGGAGCATTAACCATCCACCCATGTGCATTATGTCACTCAGCGCACAGACGCTCTGCCTCAGTCACCGTCGAATATGAACAGTGATTGTAGCACAGATGCACCACATTAAAGTACTAGCATGGTGCTTCTTGTGGCTAAGCAACAACATTGTACTTACTTTCCACTGGGGCAGCCATTCTAGAGACTAAAATCTTGCAAAATCTGCTCTCAACTGCAGAAATACCCAATCTTAGCTTTTAGTTTGTCTGAGACAAATGTTCAAGTATATTAGAGTCAATAAAAGACTTGCCAAGAATGTCTTATTTGAACATGACACCTCTCAATGTGAAACGTAACCTTGTACTTCAAAAGCGAGTAAAAGAGTATTGCTTTGAAAGAGTTACACCTTACTGTGCTATTGAAGCCAAAGCTCAGTTCGAGGTTTGTGTGTGGAAAGAAAGAAACTGTTTCAAAAGTGTTGCTGGAGGTGGAGGTGCTCCACTGTAGAGTGCGGTGACCCATCACGAGGGTCGGCCTTGTCTTCTCGAGCTAGGGATCTTCTGTAAATTGCAAAAGCTCAGGTGAGAGATTGATCAATTTGGAGCAATCATTGTAAGAGAGTGTGTGTGTTCTTCATGCGTGTGTGTACGTGTGTACTTCAGTTTCTTTTAAACCAGTGCGGTCACTGCTTTTGATAGCTGCACAGCAGACACAAACATACTTCAAACTTGATAGTATAAAAAGAAAGAAATACCTGCATTCAAAATGGTTAGAAAATCAATTACCTGGAATAATTCACCCATTTTTGTTCTTTTAAGCCTTTCTGTTGTCCCCCTGCTCTTGATCTTTTGTTCAAGAAGCAGCCTCCTGTATCTGTAGCCTGCAGGCCTCCAGTCCACTCTCAGGTCTCTGAAGGTCTCCACTCAGGACTCTGAGCTTAATTAGACTGATTGCATAGCACATTCAGCAATGTCTCTGATGTTTATTGACCTAACCTGGCTGTGGTCAGCCACTCTCTGTGGTGATTTAAGGAGGGCTGCAGAGGTCAGAGGTCATGGGGTCAGAGTTCAGCCCATGTTTAAAAGGGTGAAAGAATATACTGGAGTAGTGGACCTCAGCTGCGAACAAAGGACGGTTGTTTTTATCTTTTCTTCCTGACAGGATACACTGTTTAGTTTCTTTTTTTCTGTGAGGTAATGTAATGAAAGAAATGTATACCTTGTGGCTTAATGTGGAGAAATTATTATTTTTTGAAGATACTTTTCTCTCTGTGGATTATTTGTTTTATATATTTTTAATTGATCATTGCAGCTGTGGAGGCATCTGCAAACTATATTGCACTGTATTGCAATGTATGGCAATGGAGAGCATTGTATCGCACCACAATATGACGTTTCTTACTATTTAATCTTATTCTGTCACAGTGTATTCCACCATATCAAACTTTATGGCACCATATTGTACCACAGTGTTTCCTGGCAATTTATATTGTATCTTTTTGTATTTTATTGTATCCCACCACCATATTGCACTGTGCCCATTATATCATATTGTATTACACTGTACTACACATCACACACCATACAATGCTCATAGGTGCTCATAGGATTTTGATTGCTGCTTGATTTTTTTTCATGAAAATTAAATTAAAACTAGGCCCCATCTTTAGTTGACATGAGGAGACATGCAACCATACACACGCTACGAACCATTTACTTCAAAATCTAAAGTAGCAGGTAAACACAGAAACCAGCATGGGAACAATTTTCAGTGACATGACCGATTTACAGAGTCATCCATCCGTCCTAAAAGCCAAAGGATAACCTGGGCCCCAGATATGATACCTAAAAAGATGTTCTGAAACTATCTAAGTCCCATTTGTCTTGAATAAATTTGCCCTGTTTGTAAACAGTATTTGTAAGGGAACAAAGAGGACAATGGCTGACTTCTATTTGACCTAATATAGAATTTATATATTCGGAGATACAGATCAATCATCAAGATGTCGCTTTTCTTCACATCTGCCTATCAGGCCATCTCCTGTCTCAATGTTTCATTCAGACAAAAAAAAAAGAGAGAGGAGGGGATTATAAGCCAAGGTTATATTTAAATACAAGCGTAGGCGCTGATCTTTAATCTTAAATGACTATCAGGCTCATTGTGAGGCGAACAGCCATCACAGCTGGACTGGGACAGACACACACACACAGACCCGCAGGCAAACTATCACACCTCAGAATAACTCACATTTATCTTGATGTCAACACAAAGCAGTTGAGCGTTAAAACCACATACTGACAAAATATACCCAAATGCAGCAGTATATACATTACTCTCAGGGCTATTAAGGCCTGTTCCACTTGACTTCTATACATGTACGTCTCAGTCCAACACAATGAGTAATAGCTGGACTCCTGTGTGCGTTTTTGTCCTCTCAGCAGCCTCGGCTCATTGACTAATGACGGTGTTTATTTATGTTTGGTGTGCTCAGTGTATATGCAATAGGGGTCTGTGCAGGGGCTGTATGCATAAGACTCGGGGTCAGTGGGTCAGCTCAATGCAGAGCTGTCTCTCTCTTAAATGCAGGGAGACAGAAAAGAAATAAACGTTTTGAGTGAGCGTTTATTTACGGCTGACTGCGGATCATCAGGTTTTGCAAACTCAGGTTCACAAAATGAACTTTTAACCCTAGTAGTTGCTTATTACAGGCTAAGCCTCCTTTGATTTAGATGATGAAGACCCCCTCCCCCCATGTCACTAAAGAAAAAGTTTGCTTGTACATATGATTTAATGCTGATATTGATGTGTGAACACAGTGGGAATGATAGTGTGATCACTATGCATTAAATGTACACTGTAAAATTGAAATCTAAGCAAATCATTATCCTATTTTTAGTAATAAATACCCTTTTTGACTTTATACAAGCCACATTCACCAGACCAGTCCATAAAAATGTCTTGTTTCCAGACATTTACAGGCACAAATAATGTCTGAATTGCTTGTAAGAAGAAAAAATAATCTACTATTGGGAAAAGAAAAATTTGCTCATCAAGTTTCTGGAAATTAGAATCATGTCTTTACCCATGAAACCCTTCTTACCCCATTGGTGATTTTTTTGACTTGTTACAAGCAATTCAGACATCATTTTTGTCTTTGAATAATTGCAAGTAAGACAATTTTATAGACTGGTCTAGTGAATGGGGCTAGTATCAACTAAAAAAAAAAAAAAAGATATCTCTTACTAAAATAAGTTGTATTGACTTGCTTTGATTTTCATTTTTGCAGTGTAACTTAACTTATTTATCGTCCTTCACATACGATCAAAACCGACTGTCAGGAACCATGATTTAACATGGAAAAACAGGAAAATCAAGTACAGCCCAGGACAACAACCAAACACAGTTTTGGGGACTTGATCCCTGCAGTAAACACTGATATGCTTTTCTCTCCTGTGCACACAAACCTGCACCTTTATGTCACTCTCGTATGTACAAGATGGACTCAAGCAAACACACACACACTCACACACTCTCACGGAGCCAGCTGCAGTGAGGTAGTCTTTTATCAGCACCATGTGGGCCATCTGGAGCCAATTAATACAGCCCCTAAGGTACAGACACTGGATCAGTGCTCTGCTCCTCACACAATAACCTTTACCATGTGAGGGGACGCAATGTCTGACTCCAGCACAGACTCATGCCAACATTTATCAAACCTGGAAGACACCGTGGACAAACTCAGAGCGATTTAGATAAGATGCGTTTCTGAAAAAAAGAAAAATGAAAAAAAAAAAACAGTTAATGCTGGAAAGGGTTTTGCAGTTGTGGTTACAAATCTTGAAGGCCTCCGTGTGAAGGTGTTTTAAAGCCACTTGCTGTTCTTGTGTGTGCTTTATTTTTGGTATGAAAGCAATTAAGACACACAACCCTTTTGCAATTAATAATGCATCTGTGGCGTCCCTGGTGGTTGTTGGTATCTAAAGAACTTCTCAGTGTGCAGACAAGTGCTTTTAAAAATCCGATGCTGACACATTGGCACAAATCAACACAAGCACCAGCGGCTCATGTTTCACTCATCAGCCTTCTCTGCATATCAGGTTACAGTGCTGCAGCAAAGGTCTGAAACTGGACCGCACAGCCACAGGCACACATCACAGCCAGAGGCTCCCTTGTGGAGGACTCCCGAGTTGTGTACAAGAGACTTAGTGTGCAGTGTGTGACCCTAGTAACGATAGACACACACGTCATTTAACGCCTTCTCACATGGAGACACCGAGTCGATATCCAAGTGTCATTCTATCCACTTCATTATGGGAGGATAAAACTCTGCTGCTCAACTTGTTGGAAAAGATAAGAATTAATAGAAAGCAGAAATCAATCTTGTTTATTCCCCCCACGTGCTGAAACAAAAACAGAGCTGTTGAATCACACATGAGGAGTAACACATGAGTCACTCAAAACATGCTGCACAGTTAAACCCTCAGCAGTGTTTCCCTGTTTTGTTCCTGCTACTGCTCTGAATGATATATTACATAAACTGGTTCATATTGGACTCCATTCATCAATATTAGATGAAAGACTGGAAAAAAATGCTGATATGCTGAGCCAACAGCTTATTCAGTAAATCAAATATGCGTGTGAGTTTGCTTTCTCAACAATCAGTCCTGCCTAATTGGCATTTAAAGAATTTCTCCACACATCTATTTTAAGTGTTTTCTGCATAAATGAGTCAATATGTGGCTTCATAAATCAGTTGTTGTCAAAAGCACTGTTTTTTGCTTAGTCAGCAAGTTTTCTTCTCTGTGTGCTCCAGTAACAGCTCAGGCTCTGACAGTAAACAGATAAAGGAAGGTTTCTGTTTGTGCACTTATTGAGTTTTTGACATCATAGAATTGGGAGATTATTTTCCGATCACGACTTCTGAACTTCTTAGAGAGGGTGTCCACTTTTTCGCTGAGATTTCCTTAATGCCACTTCAGATGTGGATGGATGCCTTTTGACGTACTTGTAACTTAAGTCCAAATGACCCCATTGAGACCAGTTCCCATGGAGACAGTCATGACTGTAAGGGTGTTGATGAGGTGGAGATTGAAGACGAGTGCTCGGTGATGCAGTGTCTTTGATTGACAGGAACCATGTGCTTTTGTGGGAACTGTATCCTCCATCTCTTTGTCACCACCTCCCTCCCATTTTACTTCATTTTGCTTGTTTGAGTGAAACCACTAATGGCTCTTTATCCACTCCCCTCCTTTCCTCCTCTTTTCCAGGATTGCCGCCCGACAGGATCGCCAAATTTTCTCCCTCAGTCTCTCCCTGAGATAATCAATGCTCTAGCAGCCACGCTGGCATGTGTAATATTAGACATTAGAGCCGCCCTTTGAAGGGTAGATGACTGGGGGGGTGGCAGGAAAGGAAGGCTAGAGGAAAGGATGGATGAAAGGTGGATTAGAAAGGGATGAATGGGGACATCCTGCTGTAATCTCTCTGCTTTTTCTCCCTCTATTGGATCTCTGTTCGCTCTATACTCCCCGGTGTCTCACAGGCTCTCCCCTCATTCTCCTGCATTCGGGGAAATCGGGCTGATTTTAACTTATGTGAGCCTCACTTATACCTACATGGCACCACACTAACGGCTGTGCCATGGTTCAACACACTAGGGAACATGATGTACCCTGGCTTACACACACACACACACACATTGACACACACACACTCTCTCATGGGCAGTGGCCTTCTTCTGGGCAGATGGAGGGCTAAATCAGTAGCTCAGGTTACTACTCAGCTTTCAGCGCAGTGGCAGCACTTACCGAAACATTTGTGTCATCGCAAATTGTTCCCATGCTGATTTCTCTGTATTTACCTGCTCCTTGGGACTTTAAGTGAGTGTGTTTGTGTGGGTAGGTGTTTAAGCTCCACTCAGGCTTTTCTTCTGCTTGCTTGTCTCCTCATTTCAACTCACGACTTTCCTCAGCATTCAGACAGTATTCAAATTCTGGTTTATTTCAATCATTGTTAAAAGTCATGTGTTCAGCAGTGTCCACCATCATAAGGGTTCCTGATACAATATAATATGATTTGATGTGGCACAAACAGTAATATGATTAGATGAGATACAATAAGATTTGTCATGATAATGTACAATTGAAACAATGCAATATTGTATTGCATTATTATGTAATGAGTTACAATATGATATGATAGGACATAGTATGTTGCACTTAGGGATAGACCAACATTTGGCTTTTGATGTATACCAGCATCTACCTTTTCCTTTTTTTATAACTGAGTTATTTTGCCTCTCACACAGCCGTGCCTCTCTGTCAGCAATCACTACACTTTCTCAAGCTTTGTCTCACCCACAGCACCAGCTGACTGGTTACACTCAGTCACGGCATGAGTAACAGCCAGTCAGCAGTGCTTCAAACAACATCAACAGAAAAAGACAAAAGAAAAACTTCCAGTGTTTCAAAGAAGAGAGGTTAATGTCATCTTCAAGTATTCACTTTTCATTGAAGTTTTTTTGTCAGATAAATAAAAGGGTTCTTATTATCCATTCCACTGAACCAAGTACTATCAGATTATCATTGAGTCAGATCTGTATTCATTACCTCTGTTTATAAGAGCTTTCCTTCAAGAAAACAAAAAGAGTAATAAGTATCTCTCCCCTGCTGATGAAAAGGTAACAGATAATAAAGCATTGAGCACTGAAAACCCAAGGCTTGTCTAAAGAGGCTCTGGTTGACTGTCTAGACAGGGTGAAGTAAGCACATTGCTTTATTAGCTCATCAGTCTCTGTCCGCATCCTCTTGCACTTGTGCTATATCTGTAGCCTGTTTTCTTTTTTGTGTGTGTGTGTGTGTGTGTGGACCAGATACACACTTTCTCTCCTTCTCTTTTTTAGCAGTTAAATTGAATCCTATTCATCTTAAGCCAGAGCAATAAAAGTACCCAGGGTTTCGCTTACCAAAGAAGCTTTTATGGAGAGCTCAGTCTCTCTTTGGTCTAATATTTAGAAAGTGTTCATCACACCACTTAGTCTGCATCGGTCCTTCCTCTAAGATATTAAATTGCAGATGATTGGATTTAGAGGATGATGGGATGGGTTTAGGTTGTGGAGGTGGATGCACATCTGAGCCATATATTAGCATACAATCAGCTTAACAATGGCAAATACACTGCCAGACCCCCCAAAAAGCTCCACCTGGATTTAACTACATTAATAGGTACAAGAATCTGATTGGATAATTACTGCTTGGGCAATCATCTTTCAGCTGGCAACAAGTTCTTTAACCCCAGCTGATGCAATGAGTAACTTCCCATTTCTGAAACAGCCATGGTGAAAGACACATTCTGTGGTTGTGGGAAGGATGTTAGTCTGTTTGAGAAGGGTCAAACCATTAGCATGCATCAAGCAGAGAAAAGATCTAAGGTGACTGCAGAAACTTCCAAAACTGGGTTATGAACCGTCCAACATATCAGTAAAAACCGTATCATAACTTTATCTTACTCACTGTTTCAGTCACGCAAACCTCCCTGCTCTAGCTTCCCACCGGCCCTCTCCCGCCTCACTCCATCACTTCATCTCACTTTCTGGCTTTGGCCTCATCTGTTTCCATACTCCTCTCTGTCAGTATGCCCTGCACTCTTCTTCCCTTGTGGCTTCAGCTGAAGTTTTTAATGGCGTGCGCGCAGGTAGAGGAGGTAAATGTTTCATGAGGGCACAGGTACGGGATGAGTTTTCAGTCTTTGCATGTGTGTGGAAATGATTTTTCTTTCAGAGTTGGTCCAACCAGGCAACAACCAAGGCCGGTCTTGTGTGTACAATGTGGGCGCATTGTGTAGAGACAATTGTACTTTTTTCTCTCTGTGAGGCTGTTAAGCACAATCTTGCACTGGAACATTTCTTGAATACGTTTTGATTTTTTTAATGCACAAATTGCAATATTTCCCCCAGTCTTCCTTTATCGTGTGCTCATCCATTTTTGAAAAGAGTACCAACCACTCTTTCTTGTACAACCCAAGATTACCTACTCTTGACTCTCTGGCACCTTTGTTATATCTCAGGTCTTAGATTGCACGCTGCCTTCTCAACCTATCTGTTTTCACTCCTTATTGTGTGAGTTAATGACCACAGTTGAAGTGACACCTGTCTCCACTGTATTGTTTCTCCTTAAAAACAGACAGGTTCTTTGTTCTATAATAACAGAGTGGAGCCATGTCTGTGGGCACCTGTCTCCTGCTAAATGTAAAATAAGACAGCACTATGATATCTTTATGAAGCAAAAGCGGTGATCCAGCGTTTGCATGGAAAATGTTTTGTTTGTGTAAAGAGAAAAATTACGAGTATCGTGAATGTTTTGCCACCTGAAAATTAAAGCAAACTAGGTTTTTTGCTAATGCATCACACTTTTTTTGCATTCTTTGATTCTGCTTTATGAAATGCTAAGCTAATCAGAGGCTTTTGTTTGCTGACTGATTGTAAACAAACTGGCTGTGTGCAAACTGATGTTTTCTCAGTTTTCTGGCACCTTGTGTTTAAACGGCTCGCTTTGGCAATGTGCGTGCAATCATCTCTCAATTCGTCACATATTGAGCCCACACACATGTCACGGCTGGAAATTGACACATTTTGACACCACGCTGTTCTCTGATTGAAGTGTAACCGGAACTCTGCACCTTTTCAGTGAGCCAAATGCATTGTGGGTGTTCTCCAGACACGATCCTATCTCTCCTCGCTTCTTTTCGGTCCATGGCATATTGACAAATAATACCAGGATATCACATTGCTTCTATCACTGCTTCTTAACATTTCCAGTGTTGCTCTCTCAAAACACTCAGCAGTGCTAATCGATTGAGGCCTCTCGCTGGTTTGTGTAGCCCTGACAGTGCAGGGCGTAAATTGTTTGATTGCGTGCATGTGTGTGGTGAATGAGGTAGGCGGTGTAACAAGTAAGTCCTTTGCCTCCCTTTAGACATTCACTTCTTTAATATTCTCCTCCTTCTCCCGCTTCGCTGACACACACTGTGATATAAAAGAGAGAAAGGAGGAGAATATTAATATTATTAAGCAGAGCGAAAAATGAGAGAGGCATTTTTGTGCGTCACACAGGGGCAGAAACTACAACATGGGGAAGGATGAAGGGAAAAGGGGGAAATAATATGGCTGAGCAAGAAAAATATAAAGCAACATGGATTACGGAACTTGAGTTTTGCCTTTGCAGTGCTGTGTGCTCAATCATTATAAGCAATATCCCTTATTACACATTGTAATTAGCTTCATCATTGTTCTTCTCTTTGGTACTTATCTGTAATGGTTTCTGTGGAGTTACGACCCCGGCTCAGGGGAAGCAACATAGGAGTCAAAACGAAGAGGTTACACATTTATTTATTTGGAGAGATATGAATACTAGATCACACTGAGGATGAATGATGCTGCTGATCCTGGCTGCAGAGTCAGAGGGAGTGGGGGGAGCCAAGCACTGGCTTTTGTAGCCGGCCCACAGGTGCCAGTGATCAGAAGCTGGGCAGGTTTGGTGGTCAAATCTGGCCTCAAGATGAAAAAGAAGCCACAATTGGTCTGGCACATAACAATGGCTCACTCATGGATAACATTTAAGTTCAGATTTAATTAATGCTTAGTAATTATCATGTCAGGCCTTAAACAAAATGTGACATAACAATATCTTGACTCTTCTTTTCTTTCTGTTTCTTTTTCCTTCATCTCAGACCGCGGCTACAAGCCCAGAGGAAGTTTGCCCAGTCACAGCCCAACTCGCCCAGCACTACGCCCGTCAAAGTGGCTGAACCAGGCACCCTGAACACCACTGTTCTAGCCTCTGTGCCCTCCTCATCCCTCTTGTCGCTCTCCTCTTCATCACTGTCCTCCTCCATCCAGGACCTGTCAAGACGCAAGCCCAAGACGGAGGATTTCCTCACCTTCCTCTGCCTACGAGGTAAGACTCATCAATTTTGGACATACAGAGACGGACAGAGCATTATGTGTCCGCAAAAAAAACCTTTATATTACCTCTGAGGCTGTGTAACATTTTGCTGCTGTTTGATGTTCTTTGCAAGCTTATGAACACACTCAATAACTGACAAAAAAAAAACAGGTTCAAGCAATGAGATTGTCCAGTGTTAAGATCTGTAGAGACACCTGAGAACACACAGGCACAGAAAAATGCTTTCAGCAGTAGATCGACGACACAAAGAAAGTTTCACCAAGTTGGGATTTCAAGTAACCTACATCATTCACACACACACAAACCTACACACACATGCTCCAAATAACTATGTACTTGCCTCAAGCTAAGATTATCCTGTATTTCATCAGCTTGCACACACACACACACACACACACACACACACACACACACACACACACACACACACACACACACACACACACATCCTACCTTTCAACAGCTTCCTGTCTCTTTAACACCCTGCCCATCACCCTCAAACACAGCAGCTGCTCGCGAGAGAAGCACAGTCACACACCCGACACTACAAAAACAGGTTCATTGACACTATGTAGCACCTCTGATGTAAAATGAACTGTAAAAGTCGTGGCAGAGCAATTAACAGCAGAGTTTTTTGTTTGTGTGTGTGTGTGTGTGCTGCTCTGATTGTTCCACACATGGCTGCATTGTTTGTAGGGAGGGTCCTGGTAAACTATTTGGGATAAATGCAGGCATTAAGACACTATCACACAGTCATACGAGCTGCTTGTGTACATAAACTGAAATCAGCCACGGCCCCCTACACACTCACAGGAACTATACAAGTCTTATTTTCTTTCGCTCAGAAGTTGATGAAGTAGTCGTGTTACTGTTGATAGATCCTCTCTTGGATGGAAAACAAAGAAGGATAAACTGGCAGGCTGCTAGAAAAAGTTTCTACTCTGCCTCAAAAATACCAGAACTTAAGATTTGAAATGTGCACATCACATAATGCACACGGTTTTGATATGACACGAGCCCATGCTACGATACAGTTTGATGTGATTTAGTGTGATACCCTCCAATACTGTACAATGATTTCTTTAATTGGCTGTAAACCATAAATTAATAAATGAATAAATAAAAACAGTCAGGTTATTCGTATCGTTCCAACTCAAGTTAGTGTATTAATATCTATCCGGAAGCGATCGCTGCTTGATTGTATAGTATAAAAATATAGAGATGAAAACAAGTTGTTTTTGCTCAGATTATGACAGTGTAACACAAATGTCTGTTGTTGATGTGCAACAACACAAAACTTTACTTGGCAGGTTCACTCATTTAATGTATGGCATTACGATGAGCCCTGTAAGCTTAAACAACTATCAGCTTTATTTTTTTTATTTATCACTCCTTCACTCAGAGGATATGATAAAAATAGCAGTAACACACTCAAGGCCTGAATAACAAAAAGTTTTGGACCATTCTCTGCTACAACCTTGGCTGTGACTTTTCTTGGTTATCTCCACTTTATCCTTTTTTGAATACCCCACTCACCTTTTCCTTTAACACGCCCTGACAGGCAGAATGAACTCATTTTGAAGACAAAACGCCTCACTTCAGATTAATTTGCTGTTATCACTATTAACCTCTGCCCGTATTACAAAGTAGGCTGTAGATTCAAGGGAGGCGAATTTAGATTCATGTCTGCAGGGACCTGGTGGCTATACGTTGGTGTTCAGACTCCCATAATGGAACGGCATGCTAACCTTACAGGGCTCATTCAAGAATGTTTAATTGAAGGTTGCTAAAAAGGACTCTAGTCTTTTCTGACAGGAGCTTTGATTTGCATATAGGCCAAGATGTTACGTAGGCTAATGATATAATGTCCCATATACTATGAGTTTGAGATTATTCTGGGCACCGGGTGCTAAGCTAACCCCACCCTTAATGAGGTGTAGGTGCCTGGTCCTGACTCAGTTCCCTTCTTTATAATTAAGGTTAGAAATGGTGCTTTACAGGCTGATTTCTGGTCTCTGTGTGCTGTATTCTGCTGCAATATGGAGGCTAATTTTAGAGCTAGGCTGCTAAGCTAACGATTGAATGGTTTTCCACTGAGCTTTTTCCACTCCGCTGCTCCCTGCTTTACGGCTGTATTTATAGACCTGGTTTAGCTTTGTGTGTAATGGTGTGTGTGTTGCTATCCATGCTGTGAGGATGACATTTTCCTGTGCGGGCTCTGTTTTCCCCTTGGCCTCTTATATGACCCATATGCAAGGACCCTTACCAAGAGAGGGACATGGGAGAATGTCATGGCAGCCCTTGAGGTTGTACATTTGTGAGTTTGTGTGTGTGTGTTGGAGGCGTGTGCGTGGTTGCAAATCCAGGCTCACTGCTTGTGCTGCCTGTTCTGCTTATCTCTTTTGTGCCATCAGCCGCGTGAGTTTGCGTGCGTGTGTGTGTATGTGTGTATGTGTGTTTGTGTGTGTGAGTGAGTGCAGCGACCAGGGTATATGAGGAGAGACAGCCCATGAGGACAGCCGTGTTAGCTTGGTTAATCTTTTCAAAGGGACTCCGGTCTTTGATACTGTCTGAACTCGTCTAAAACCCACAATCCCCTTTAAGTTTCTGTTACATGTCTCTGTGGTGATCTGACCATCACACATATTAGGCTTCTTCATGTCTGCTACCAAAATACCTCTGACAGATCTTTAGCCATATAATGGAAATCTTAAACCCATGATCCTCCATAATTCGCTTTCTTCTCTGCTTCATTTTGATGACTTTTTGAAGATATGAAGGGACATTTAGCAAGCAAGGGTGGGTCCAGACTTTTTGGGGGCACAAATGGGGAACTGGTTAATGGGAGCTTTCCTTCTAAATGTGATAAAAGCTCTGGGTGCTGCTGATCAACCACAAAGAAACTAGCAGACTGTTATCTTGGCGCATGTGTGTTACATACAAAGGACAGTTGCCTTGTACAAGCATTTTAACATTCTCCAAACTTAGTTTTTGCTGTCTTTAAGGAAGCCAAACAGTTTTGAAAACTCTCTGTTTTCAGGTACTTGAAACTCCATTTATGTGATAATGTTTCAATAACATCCACACACATAGATGGGACATAATCTTCTTGGCATAATCTGCTAAGAAAGATCTGGAAATTTTTATTCAAAGTAGAACTAAAAAAATGCAAGAAAGCCCCTGCACATTGTCTAACTGCTAGAAATCAATGCATGATAGGGCTGGGCAATTAATCACAAATTAGATTAAACCGTAACATGTCGTGCTTCAATTTTCTAATCACAGACAGTGCAGCATTTCTCTAACCTCAAATGTGTCAGAATTCCAGATACAATAAGAGTGAAAAGTGACTCAAATGGGCAAAAAGCAGTCACGAGTGGCAAAATGTTATTGAGTGCATAGAGATGAACTTTTCTGAGGCCTGACATTTCTGTTCAAAATCAAATTGCCCGGATGAAAGTAAATAGCTCTGCTTCTTTTGTAAAGTTACTGTATAGCTATTTATAGTTGTTACTGTATAGCTATTTAGTGTTTGATGACACATGAAATGGGGAATCGTCTTATACGATAGATATTTAAAATTTTGTCAGTGGTGGGACTTCTATTTAATTCAGTTATCTAATTTTTGTTCCTGGCTGCTGTAGTTTTCTTCCACTACCTTTTGGAACAAATATCAAATAGCTGATTTTAACAGAAGTCTCACCTTTGACGTACCAAGTGGCCAATCATGGTTTAAATTTGTGGGCAGCCAGAGCAAAGAGTGGGTGATTCCTCCCCAGGCCACTCTTCTGGACATGCACCAACATCTTTACGTCCAACGACATCTTTACCTAGAAACTTAACCTGCTCCAATTTTCTGGGATTCATCTCAGGCCAAAAGTTCACAATGTGTAAACAAACGGCAACCCCCCTCCTTTCCACCCCCTACACACACCTAACACAATTACACACTCTCTCTTTGCTTTGTTTGATTTTCTTATCTGGCAAACATTACACATCCACCCCAAAGGCTTCTATCCATCACTCAGTCTTGACAGCTTCATAAAAGCAGTTTTAAGTTGAAGGATGTGAAGCAAGTGCGCAACAATAAAGAATGACAGAAGGACTCATGTGTCACTCTGTGTTGTGGAACAAAAACTCAGTTTTCTATAATTTTGCACGCAGCTTGTGTCTTTTTGGGGCTGTTAACTTGAGGACATCTTATTCTTTTGGGATTTTATTCCCTGTGAAAATGATTAGGTTAGCTGCTGCTGCTGGTGGTGATGTTGGTGGTGTTGCTGCATCTGAGGAAAAGTTATTTTTAATTCCTCGAGGGGGGAGCAGGGCTGCCAGATTATTCTGATGCAATATGGGAGTAACGGACAGAAAAGTGAAAAACAAGATTTCCAGATATCTATCGTATACAGAAGAGGATACACACCATCTATACTCACCACCCACACTGTCTAGGGTCTATATTCTGAATTTATCACACAGCTCATCTTACTCTCCTGCACGTACACACACACAAACACACACACACACACACACACATACACGGTCTCTCGTAGAGTGCTCAGTCCTTGCCCGCGTTCGCAGAATGGTGTTTATGTGTGGTCCAGGCCTGTAGTTGGGCTGTTTATATCCATGGAGAAAGCCATTTGGGTGGTAGCCAGACAGTCTGCCTCTGGCTCTGTCTGCCTCTGGTAACCCAGAGGATGTAGTGCTGCTGTTTGCAGGGTGGGGGCGGCACTGAGAAGAGTATTAAGAAGTGGTGTCATAGATTGTAAGTTAAGTGCTCATTGACGGCTTCCTCCAGGTTCTCTGTCTTTCAAGGGTTTTGTCTTTAGAAGATGGAAAGAAAAATGTATGTGCTATGAAGTTTTCACTGGTTCTCATAGTGACAGACACACACTCTCTCTCTCTCTCTCACACACACACACACACACACACAATCCTACAAGCATAGACATAAATGAGATAAGAATAGATTAGCGAGCAAATGAGTAACTGCCTGCACACACACTCTTAGAAATGAGCCTCTTATGTAACTCTCATTTCCAGGAGTGTGATTCCTCCTCTGTGATTTTCTCAGTGTGTGCGCCAGTCCAACACTTTATCCGTGCACCTCTGCTGTGTTTACCTCTGTACCTTTTGGGCTTACTTCCATACCTGCCAGCCTGCATGTGGTGGCCTCTCTTGTGGGTTCAGTGAGGCCGTATCCTCTCTTGCTCTGCTTACATAACCTCCTGTCCCTGACCCAGTGAACCCAGGAGCTTAAATCCCAGTATGTGCTTACACATGCAGGACAAATGTGGACTTGTAATATCTGGTTTTGAAAAAATGGCTGCCACTCCAATTAATCTCACTTGGGACCTTTAACTAAATAGCTAAATTTGATTTGGTTTGAAGGTATTTTTATTGTCTGAGAATCTCACTTTACTAGAAGCACTCTCTCACTCCAGGGAATTGGATATGTAGTCCGACAGCTACTCATGCGCCTCTCGAGTGCATTGCTGCTGTGACAGCTGAATTTCCCTCGGGGATGTGCTACTTTTCTCTCCCTCTAATGTGTGATTGCTGTTTGATTAGAGCCTGAATGCAGTTTGAGTTTAGTTGCGACTCTCTCGTTGCTCGTGGTGCTGTTCAGGAGTTGGTGGCACAGTAAGGACTCATTCTGCATTCTCCTCCCAGAGCGGAGCTGCTGTTTGCAGGGTTAATGGTTTTGCTGACATCAAGGAACGTCAATGGAGACGTAATCCCTAATCCTCCCTGTCTTTCTCTCCTTGCGTGTTTCTCTTCTTGTGCGATAACTTTTCTTCTTCATTCAACAGAATCCAGATTTATCTCCTTCTCTGACCTTCTCTTAAAAACATCTTTGTGAAAACAAATGCAGCATTTTGTCACAAGTCAGCAGCACATTCACGTGTCCCTGCGGCAGCTAAAGCCTCCTGATTGACTATTTAAATTGTCCTCATTGTTTCACTCCTAGTTATGGGGACAAAGGAAGGGTATAGCTGGAGAATAGTGGGTTTGTAATTATGCCCCCCACACCCCGCTCACCACCCATGAGCCCCGTTTAAAAATGACAATCCTAATAGACTCTTTCAGACCTAATTATGATTCGTCTGTGGTCGGAATGAGGCGGATGAAAAGAGGATGTAATTGGGGGATTGGGCTCAAACTCTGTTGGAGGTCTTGGAGTACTGTGTCTTTTTTTTCCACCCTGTATGTGTGTATTTGTGTTTTCTGGTGGATTTGGGGTCTGGTCTGGATGCCAGTGGTCAGTACCACAAGATCTACTTAGCAGGATGGTTCTGTCTGTTGTGTTTTCCTAACATCCTTCAAATTTCCATATCAGGGCTCCGGAAAATATTCGATCTGGTTGTAAAAGTTCTGCATCTTTCTCCTCTCCTTCATTCAGTTTGACTATCTTTTCTCCACACCTCTGATAACCTGTGTATGTGCTCCCAAATCCTGAACCCCTACACACAGGAGCTAAAGCATCACACTCACACACATCCTCTCTGTGTTTGCACGTTTTCATCCGCTCTTCCCCTGCACATCTGAACAAACACCCTCCTCCCTCCACTCCTGCCCCTGTGGTCTGTTTGCCATTGGCCTTGTGACCCCTGATCAGCGCAGTAAATTACAGCTATTTAGCTAATGAAGCAGGTCATTAGAAGCTGATTGGGCCAGTGTGTGCACCACCTCGGTGTGTTTGTTTGCCCTGTCGCCAAGATAAACGACATGTCCGTGCGGTGTGTTTGTTCTTTTGTGTGTAAATGCGTGCGTTCTTGGAGCATTGGTTTGCATGTGTGCTGCGGTCAGCTAACCGCTCAGACTCTATGCATTGGTTTAAAACTGGAAAACTGCACTTTGGCTACCACTTATAGTCCTTTCATCCTACTTCAAGCCGTATGCCAAGAAACCGCAACATAAAAACGCACCGTGCATGAGTTACAAGGTCTTTTTTAACCAGAAACAGCGTGAGAATCCACCCGTCTGTGAACGAACAAACCTTACAATGTGGGTCAACATGGATTATGTAAATGTCACATTTCACTGTTGTTGTAGTAGTTATATTTCACCCTACAGACCTTCTTTAGAAGCTGAAGAGTGCAGGTAAAATCTGCTGCCACCACAGATTTCTGTTCCCAGCAGCTCTCTGAGGAGATAATTAAAAACTGGCAGAGCTGTTGTGTGAAAATTATGATCCAAGGCACTACAAGATTCTTTATTACCTTACTTTTATTTTTAGTGTTCTGAAAAAGCTCTAATACCACAAGGAAATTCAAACAAAGCTTTCAAACTAAATGTGAGTTGACGTTTGGGAGCCATAGGTCCCTTGACTGGCCAGTTATAGTCATTGTTGCACTTAAGAATGAAAATAAATCAACGTTTAGAGCTCGTGCTTGAGAAAAGAAATATAATGGTTTCAATATGTTTTGTTTTTATGTCCTCATCAAAGCATAAAATAACATCCCAAATCATTAGATAAGTTGATTTACAGCAGTTTAAACTGATAAAAGAACATGTTTTTTACACTCCTCTTACTCTCTGTTGATACTTCATCCTGCATTTGTAACATATAAAAGCAAGTGCCTCAGTGTTAAGCTGTTCTCTGGTATGCATGGTACTGGTTCGCACCAGCCAAGTCTTACTCCACATCCTGCTCTTTGTCATAGGAAAAGCAAGGCTTACACTGGCTGTCATTTTAGCACAGTGCTAGTACTATCTCATGTACACAGTGACACACAGATGTGAAGTGTTTCCAGACTAAGCACCTTTGTCCTCTTACAGCAGAAAGGCTGCTTACCTAACACTGAAGTTTACATAATTCACAGATGAGCTTCTTAAGCACTTTTTGACAAACAATAAACCTTAAAGTTCAACCTATCCAGCTTCTCTGAGCATCCTTTGTACGTGTCTTTTAAAAACTTGAATTTTTCTAAGTCCTGGTACTTTCTTTATCTCCATTCTTTCATTAAGCCACCTAATAATGTCTCCCAATTATGAACTTTAAGATAAGTATTCGCAGCTCCCTCCTAAACAAGTGCTGTAATTCAGTAATTGGCTTGGCTAATTCTTAATTCACTCTGTGTCATTTTAAGTGCTCAGTATAGCTTAATGCAGGCTAGTTAAATTCAGCCTATTTTCAGGGGCTTAACATTATTTTAATTGACTTATAATCATGCATTGCTCTCATTAATGCTCTTTAAACACTTTGAGCCCTATAAGGGTAATAAAACCTCAGTAGTTGCCCCTACTTTGCAATCCATTTTAATAAGGACTCACAAATGTTTAAAATCCAGTGTTTCCTCCTCATAAAGAGGCAGATTTAATCGAGCACATGGTGCTAACAAGAGCGTTGTATAATCACCAGCTAAGAATAAATCAAATTACAAACATTTGGTTACAAATTACAAAGACTTACACTGTAACAGTCTATTTTAGTTAAAAATCACACACAGAGTCACTCTTTTATACATGTTTTCATCTTTTTTTTCACCTCTGAATATGGAATTTTAAAACTTAATTTCTTGTTTTAGTCATCACCAGTACTGTAAGCATGTTTGAATGATTTGTGTCAACAGAAACATTCTTTGTTCTCCTGCCCAGGCAGAAGCGCCTTATAATAACTTTATCATAGTTGTTCAAATTATGATTGGATGTTTTAGCATTTCTAGTTTAGTGGCAAAGAGCAACACCTTTTTAACGTTTCATAACTCACATTAAGTTATGACAGAGCAACATTAAAAAGTCATATGAATTTAACTTTCCCTGAGCATGTAAAGTTTATAAAGACTTCACTTTAAACATTGAGGACCAATCGCTGCTGCTCTACTCTGCAAGCCTGTCTTACGTTTCTATCCCTGCATCTGTGTGACTGAAGCAGCTGTTTGCACGCTGATTTACGAGTGCAACATTATGAGATTTAATAACATAGCTTTGGGCTTTATGACCCTTTTATGAGAGCGAGTGTGTGTCTACATTCAGCTAACTGAGGTAACATTATAGGCTATCCACTGCCAAACACCATTCGCCTCCTTCCAGCATGAACTGAGCTGGATTTCTGTGAGATGACAATGAAAGTGATTGACTGTGACAGAGAAAGGAAAGAGAGAACGAGTAAGTTTATTTCTCCAATAGGAGTGAGAGATTGACAGTAATCCTGTTTGGAAGAGTGAGAGTGGCAGATTTGGGATTAGCTCAGCAGTAACTCTTTGCTTTCCAAAGTAACTCTTTTACAGAGTTAGATATTTGAGCGCATTTACAGTAGATATGTCTCAATAAAACTGTCAGCATGGAGAGTCTCTGTGGGAAGACAGTTCTGTGTATACAACCAGTGCTAAGTCTGGAGTTAGAGCTAACAGATTATGTTGCAAGTTGTCCCCTTCTTGCTGCACTCCGTTCAGCAACACTTTTATAACTACTACTACTGTTGTCTTGCAGAGGGGTTTCTACTAAAAATGTGCACATTTTGTCAACTACACAATGACACGTTGTCACCCTGGCACATGCATCTGTGGGATGAGGGTTGTGCCAGTGGAAAATATTTCAAATCTGCCCTACCAGTGCCAATCACCTTATTCCACTGTTGCTATTTACTCTTGTTTTGAGCTTCTGGTTCCCTCTGGTATTGCCAGTCACTTGCATGAATGGCAAATGACTTCAATCAGTCAATCCACCAAACAACACCAAGCAGGAGTCAATGGTAGAGTGAGTTTACTTGACATGGGCTGGATGATCTGCGTTTTTTGCAAAGATTATTTGCTGTAACTGACAGTTATATGTTGTATCTAAGCTGTTGTTAATACTGTAATGCTCTACTCTACTATCCTGATGTGAACAAGCATAGATGACAAATTGCATCTTGTTGAGTAGCACGATTTGGCTGTATTTTAATCTATAAAATGGAAAAAATGTTTGGTGGCATCAATATACAACATTAACTTTGTGCTATGCATAACAAGCACAAGCATGTAAGTGTAAACTTGCAAAGGGGGTCAGAAGCTGGTGGTGCTAGCTCTGCTAACAGTAGCCACAACCAAGATATCAATATAGCATTGCATGTCTGTGACTGGGCCAGTGTTTAGCCCTGTTGACTATTTTTGCTTTTTTATTAAACATTAAAAAGCAAGCTCTAGAAGCAAGGTCAGGAGTGAGTTTTTGTATCCAATGATGAGAAATATAAATAGAAAAAGGTATTTCAAAGAAAATCAACGTGAACCAGACACATTATGAACGCTGTCAAAATGCATCTATCATTGCTTTTCAAATCATTTGAACACTCTGTTGTGCATCGCCTTGGTTGTCTGTGTATGTTTAAGCACATTTGTGTGTTGTAGGTTGTGTGTGTGTGTGTGTGTGTGTGTGTGTGTGTGTGTGTGAGCATGCTGTAACAATGGAGCTGGGATGTGCAGAGCTGTTTACAAAGCTTCAATAGGCCACCAGCTGGGATAATAAGAAACGAAAAACAGGCAGCAATTGCTGTTATTCATAAATGCTTGAGCAGTTCTTACTTTTACATTAATGTTTCACCGCTTAAATATTGATGTTGATTCATGTGTAATGTCAGAGATTAGAGTTTGAAGTGATGGATATTTTCTCCATACATGGCCAGCTGGAGGTCTCAAAAATGATGTATTCTCATGTAGTACAATTATATCTGGGACATAGATTTTACTGACAGAAAATCAGTGTTTTTCACTTTTTTTCTTATTACACTTTCTCTTTCTTTCCTTCCCTCCTCCTTCATCTTCCTCTTCATTATTCATCTCCCTCTTCACGTCGCCTCCCCTCCCTCCACCTCTCTGCTCTCAGGTTCATCGGCCCTGCCCAGCAACATGGCCTACTTTGGAAGCTCCCAGGAGGAAGAGGACCTTGAGGACGAGGAGGAGGAAGAAGAGGAGGAGGTGAGGAACGGAGGAGGGATCCACTCTCACGGTGGGGGGAGCAGCAACCAAGCATCGGCCTCCTCTTCGTGCCACTCCACACCCCGCAAAGGCAAACTCCCCACCAGACAGCCACTCAATGGGCATGGTAAGGATGGGGCTCAAGCTTGAAAAGTCTCAGTTTTACTGTTAAACTTTGTATTTCTTAAGCTTCATGGGAAATGTAGTTGAGTAAAAGATCTGGTTTGTAGAAGTTTTTTGAAGAGTGTAAAAAACAGAGTGGTATAAGAGCAGGAGAGACTTCAGGACAAACAGTGGCTCAGAATGAGTCATAGGACAGGTCAAAGTAGTAGTGGTTTTCGTGTGTGTGTGTGTCTGTGAATGTGAGCTACTGCCCAAGTTCACACTCACGCATCCACTGCAGAGACAGGAGAAGTCACATGGGACAGAAGAGACGCACATCAACTCTTTCCACCCCAATTAACACTTAGCTCGCTAAGCCCTAACAAGGTGTTTATGCACACACTGCAACAGCTGGCCGGGGCCCTCGACACACACTCACTTACACACACACACAGATACACACACAATGCAATGACAGAGTAGGGACGTCCCTTGGGGGGGATACACATTGGGTTGAATGCACATACACACACTTTTGCACCGCATTTAGGGAATATTGTGCATGCAATTGAGCCCTTGAGAGCGGGCACTCTCACCTTTAGATTGTTGAAAAACAAACCATGTTCTTCACCTGATTTACTTTGTGTAGGAAATTGCTCCAGAGTTAAGAAAATCATTGTTATGATTTTTTAGCAAGTAGAAAATTTACCATCAGGATTCCGTTTCTACTTTTTGAGACATCACAATAATTCCTCAATTTTTTTCAGGTTCAGTTTTCATTTAGTCTCATAGACAAACACTTTTGGCCTAGAGGTCCTCTCTTTCTGGTGGATTGTGGAAACACACAACCCTTCTGGCAAGGTGCTTCCCCCACCAAAACAAGGGCTGGGATTTAAAGTTGCTCCTTTTCGGCCCTCCCTGACACCCTTCCCCCCTCCCTCTTTCTTAACAGTCTATCAAATAGCCGCCAGAAAAGTTCAAAAGGTGACCGCCTTGCTCAGCTTTTACCTCTGTCGTTCTCTGGAGTGGAATGTGGAGAGAGGAGAGAGAGCCTGGTGGGATTATAAGAGGACGAGGGAGAGATGTGTGTGGATTTGCTAGCACTGAACTTTTGGTAGAACTGTGCTCTGCCTTTTATATCATTCACCGGCCTACAAACATGAACTTTTGTCTTATTCTGAGCATCGTAGCTGCAGCGTGAAACTGCACGTCACTGTATGTACACATCTGTGTAAGGAGTGTGAAAAAGCACAATATTGAAAACCTGTTTGAACAAATCCAAGCTTGTTGTGTGCATGAGAACAGCTTAGTCTCTTTTCTTATCTGGTATACCAACACTGTTTGCAAAGCAGCTTGGCGCCTTCCTCTGTGATATGCTAAATAAATAGATAAGAGGGAAATAGGCAGATATACTTTCAAGGAGACAAAGGAGACAAACGGGGTTAAGGACACAGAAACAGACGTTTACATACGAAAGTGAGCACACAAAGTCAAGACGGGGTCTTAGCTCAAGTGTTGAGACAGTGTTCACGTTGTGTTAGCTATCAGGCGGACACGCTCACGAGGACAGATAAACACACACACACACACACACCTCACTGCATTTTGCGGCATTAAGATTGGTGTCAAACGTGACACTTTAATATGCCGCCGGGGCGGCTCTCCAGCAGGAGCCGGGTTATATGGGCTCTTAAGGAAGAGCAGAGGAGGGGGGTGCGGGGGAGAGGTTGAGAGAAAGCAGGAATAGAATTAGTGAAAGGACGAGAGAGACATTTTTACTCTGGGAGGTAGAGAGAGAGAGAGGACCACATTGTAGGCCATTCATCAGCGTGCAGCCCTCGAACTTCTCTCTCACTCTCTCTCTCTCTCTCGGCCCTGTGCCATGTTGACATAGCTAAATTAAACAGCTTTTATTGGGCTCCGTTTCTTGCTTAGCTCACTTCTCAAAATGTCAGGATTTCTCCCATTTTTCTCTGAGCGAGGGGCCCAAGAGACCAGCAGACGCTTGCTTGTGGTCAGGGGTGGATGTACACGCTCACATAGAGACACAGAGACATGCACTGGTGCTTACACATATATGTTTAGTGTTTTTGTATGTGTGCTGTAAACACTGTGTGTTTGTGCCATGGCCTGTGTAGCCTGTTGATATTAAGACGCCATGAAACTTAAAATTGAGCCCCATAAAGACTGAAGAGAGCACTTTGTGAATGTATATGTTAATTGCCCAGCTCCTGTTCGACTCGTTTAACATCGTCCCAGGGGCTCCATGTGGACTGTGTCCATTTTGAACAGGTTCATTGACATATAGTATAAAGAGGTTTTCACACAAACCTTAAATCATGCATATTTTACTGATTGGGGTCTATGTGTTCGCCAGAAGCCTGTCACTCCAATGTTTGTGCAGGCTTTTCCACTTGGTTGCTGTGGTTTGGTGCCAGAGTTTTATAAGCCATTCTGCTCTACAGGGGGGTACTGAGGCTTATGTGCACATATTGGCACTGGCAGAGGTGGACAGTAGCCTAAAAAAACAGTATACAGTGTGTGCTCTTTTGACATATATGTGCTTCGTTACTCGCTGGGAACTTTCCACAGTGACTTGTCCACTCTGCTACTCATTCATTTGCTAAATTACTCCTGATTTGTTCATAGATTAAAGATTAATACCTGATGTCAGATTTACAGTTTAGTTAAGAACTATCTCATCGCAGATTTTAACCTTTTTCTGACAAATGCAATTAAAGGTAGGGTCTGCAGGATTTCCCTAAAAAATAAAATGTCAATTTATATGGGACTAATCCTGCTCAGTCGTCCATATTGGTTTGTCAGGGTCTGTGTCTGCCGAAACCCACTACTCTTCTTTTATGTTGATGTTTTGGTTGTATCGGGACGTTTTGTGTTGGATAGTAAATGTGGTGACCCCAGCCATTCACAGCACGCCCAGTGCACCAGTAGCTTTGCGTGTTGATGATGGCGAGTGGGAGAAGCTATCCCCAGTGGCTATGATAGCGGCCGTAACATGGAGAAAGAATGTTAGAATATTTGCATGATACCTCATTTACCTGCAGGAAGTCAGATGTACAGCTCTTGAGTCTCTTCCACATAGAAACACGATACTGTGGGTGCTTGCCAGGCTAGTGATTGTGTTCAGGTGAGCAGTGGGCATGCGCTGCCACTGGCACTGAGCCAAGGAGGAGGAGCCCAGTTTGAATGTCGTGTTTATTAACAGTAATGAAAATTCCCGCAGACCCTACCTATAAAGTTGTAGTTGTCGTTATAGGCTCTCCCACTCTGAGTGCTCCCTGGGCTAGCCAAGAGGCCTGCTTTAGCTTTCCAGGGAGTACATTTTAAAATCCTCCTCATTGGTAAATCCATACACATAGACTCAAAAGGAGGAGGCTGGATTAGAGAAGACAAGGTTTAACCAGCAGCAGTAGAGTGTGAGTAGCATAGGCACTGCAGGGATGACGTGTGAAATGACCTGCTCCTGTTTTCTTTGAGAACATGAAACTAAAACTCCTGATGCCACTGCTTCTTTCTTTCAGTATTCAACAGCCACGGTAAAGCAGGGACCAGGGAGAGTCCGAGGCCCAAGGCAGGAAGTCACGGCAGGGAAGGACCCGCCCCACCACTGCCACCTCCCCCGCCTCCGCCGCCACCTCTACTGAGGGAGCGCAGCGAGCGGGCGGAAGCACGGGAGCACCTGAGAGAGCAGCAGGCCTTGGCCAACAGTCGAGGCTCGACCAATGGGTTGCCAACGCGAAGAGCAGCTGAGGAGCTACGTAAGCAGGTACTGTACCGTCTGTACCCCAGTAATGGAAACTGAACAAGGTGACAAATTAAGAAAGTTCAGAGGATGAGAACCTAAGAAATAAGCAATATAGTAGAGGCGTGCAGGAGAAGCTACCATAAAATCTTCTACATCAACAGTTTGGAGCTACAGCATTTGCGTTTGGCTGTTACTCCTGTTGGAAATCCTCCCCTCTCTTGACTCATCTTTTCACTCACCCATCTGTTTCTCCCTCTTTTTATCTTCCCTTCAATGATATCGTCTAAGTACCCCTGTGCCTTTCTTGTCCCCCTTCTATACTTTCTTTTTATCGCTGGTTTCCTCTTTTGCATTGTGATCTCCCTGCTCTTCCTTTTACTCCTCCTCTCTCCTGCATGCATTGTGTCTGGGAGAGTAATGATTGTGTCTTGGCCTGCCCATGACTACAGCTATATTTAGTAGCACTGGCTGGGGGCTGTGAAAGCCTGCCTCTTTCTCTGTGCAAGTCTCAAGGAACCCCACAAAGTAGAGGAAGAGATATGGGCAAGAAGATATTTTGGTTCGAAAATTATTCTTATGATAACATCAGCTTGTCAGAAGTGATTATCTGTAGGGGCACCATGAGTTATTCTCTCTTTCTCTGTCCATTAATCTACTTTTCTGCTTTTGCTTCCTTTTCGTCTCCACTTCCACATGAAATTTCCCTCCCTGTTGAAATCCATCCAGTGTTGTTGTTGTAATCTGCTGTTGCTGACGCAGAGTCAGGCATATGCTTCAGGTTTTTTAAAGTGCCTCGAATTGTCCAGCAAAAACCAACAATGAATCTCAACGAGAGTGACTGCCTGCCAAGACAAACTTCAGCCTCACTTACTCACTGCTCTTTGTTCTCTCTTGTTTTTTCAATTCACTGTTGGCACCCTGCATGATTCTTTTGACTCCTTTCACGCAGAGTATTCCTTTTCCTCTTCCGTACATCCATTCCACTTCTCACTCTCAGACTCTTTCACTCATTTTCTCTTCATGCTTCACTCTCTCTCTCTCTCTCTCGCTCCCTGTCTCTCTGCTCCTGTGTCAAACAGACGGATCTTGCCCTTGACAACATGGCTCCAATCATTTGGAAGGATTAGTGCTTTTTTGCCCTCCCTCTCTTCCTTCAATTAGCGTGAAAAGTATGTGTGTTAACCACATGTGTGCAAGACACACACACACACATTTATACACACGACCAACTGTGAAAATACAGGCTAAGCCATATAAAAGGTTAAGTGATTATGTATGTGTAGCAGTAAAACCAACTAGAGGTTGTGTGTGTAAAACCGGAGGGGAAGGGCATTATCATAATTCAATTCACCGTGAATCAGTTCTCCCAAATTTAATAGCAATGCCTCGTATCAACAAAATACATGCGCTTTAACAAGACCTTTTATAGAACAATATGATTCTATCAATTTCAATTACATAAGAGAAGTGAGGATGTCCGCAAAGCAAGCACAGGTGGAAGAAACCATTCAGCCGACTTTGCATCATTAGGAATGACTTCACACTTTCTTATTAATCTTTCTCCATCATGATCTAAAACTAACATCCCTGAAATACCAGAATGTGTAGAATAGCAGCAATAAAACAGAGATGCTCCTGCGTGGTTACAAAGGTTACAGGTCTAAGCCTTGTTCTCTAGTGAATGCACAGCTTCTATATGCAGATCTCTATAAAAGGGGGCTTTTGCATTGTGTGTGTTATTAGCACCAGACGGTATAGTGACCTTTCTCTAGCTGCTTAAAAGTCAACCTGCCCGGGGCCGCATCACATCGCACCTTAATAGGACAGCAGAGGGGGGGAAAGAGGGCTTAAGCCGGATTTATGCCTCGACGTCAGGGTGTTCTGGCAGTCGCATCGTAAATGACTCCGGCATATTGATTTATCATTCAGTGTGGGATTTAACCCGTTGATTGTCATTGCAGCGCTATAATGCTTGATGGATGTGTCGCTTGCTGTCAAATTTGTCATGCATTCATTATACACCAAAAGTTATAGTGTTTACTTTGAAGTAGAGGAGCAAAGGGAGGAGAAGAATAAGGATGTAGTCTTTACTAGCCGACCAATCACAGTTCTTGTAGTCCCTGTGTGCTATTTTTAGCTTTGATTTATAGTTTTATATTAAAAAGCATTGTGTAGTCACCAGAGTGATGTAACACAAAGCTGCATGTGCAGTCTCTCCTGCCCCTCCCTCTTCTAGTCAGTCAGAAAGAAAGGCATTGCAAGGGTTAAACTTTCCCCTCTTCTCCTGTCTTCTGACTGGCCTTTCCTCTCTCTCTCTCCTCTTTGTCCCTGTCCTCTTCTTCTCGGGTCTCATGCAGATGTTGCCTGTTAAAAATCTTCCTGCCAGGCCTCAGCTGGGCTATAGCAACACATGATGTCATCTAGACCCACCTCCCTCTCCCTCCCCCTTCCCTCCTCGCTCACATGCGAACCACTCCAGAACAGTCTCCGGCTGCCCGCCTGTGCGTGCATGTGTGTGTGCGTGTGTGTGTGTGCTCCATTTTTCCCCTCTGGCTTCAGTGTCTTCTTGTTCTGTTCATCATCCTTCTCATTTCTGTTCACATATTTTCATGCCAGGGGCTGTTAGTAAAAGTGAACTTCCAAATCCTTTTCCTCTTTTTCCTCTTTGTCTCTGTGTTATTCCTTTTCTCCAGTCCCGGGCAATGTACCCAAACAAGCTGCCGCTTCTTTCCTCAGCCCCGTAATCCCTCCTCTCCTCATCACTCTCCTGCCATCCTTCTTTTCCACCAGACCAAATAATTAAAGAGAGAAAAGTGAGGCAGAGTTGCCAAAGCCCCCCTTTAGAGGGAGAACTGGTCCTCTGAGCCCTCTTGTGGCGGGAAGTGGTCACCACAGCCCTGTCACTCAGTTCCAGCGCTTTGTCAGCAAACGGTGGCTGGACAAAAATAGAAGCTGTCTGGACAACTGCTGTTTAGGCAGTTAGTTTCTGTGTCAGCACCAGTGTGACATCAAATAACCTCACATCACTTTGGAGATTATTCCAGATTGTCTGATTTTTTTTTTTCACTAAACTATTACAAGAGCATTTTGCAACTTTTTGTGCGTTGGGTGTGAAGCACAATTTTTGATACCTGAAAAAAGTGCTTTTCTGCCAAGCTTTCTTTTTAAAACTTACTGGATCCTGTCTCTCTCTTTCTCCCTTTCATCCCTCTTCTTCCTCACTCCTACTTTCCCCCCTCCCTCTCCCCTCTTTTCACCTTGTGTTTTTCCATTGTGAGGAGGCATGTGTGTGCATGTGTGCGTGTGTGTATGTGTGTACATGTGTGTGGGTTGAAGGAATGATTGACGGAGGCTGGGTGAGGTTTCAGTCCCCCCTTATCTTTTAATGGCCTGGTCTTTGTGTCTGCCCCCCTCCGCCACCTGAGACAAACACAATACAATACAAGCACAGGCTCACACACACACACACACACACACACACACACAGAAATGTGACGCAGGAGCCCTTCAAAGGCAAACCTGCCAATGGGCCGGCTGTCACCTCCCTCCTGTGGCGCCTCGACTGTGATTGATAACTCCATTGCTCCCTCCCTCCCTCCTTTCTTTCTCCCTTTCTTCTGTGGTCCTCTTCCAGCTGGTCCAGACAGAAAAACAACATAACTGTTAGATGACTTTACGCCACTTTGTTTAGATATTTGAGAAAAATATAAAGGATGCACCGAGGTAACCAAATCCAGTAGAACAAAAGGCTTCATGTTTTTATTACCACCGAAACATGACCTTAGCTCAACCCTTTTAGAAATTCCAGCCTAATCAGTAACTTAAAAGGTCCTTCAGTGCATTTTTGTCTTCCACGGACTAATCTGAGGTGTGAATGAGAGAGAAAGAAACAGAAATGAAAAGTGGGCCATGGAAACAACAGAGGTGGGAGGCAGAACAAGAAGGAATTGGATATTCTTAGAAACACATGCAGGGGAAATAAGAAAAGAAATGCAGGTATGGTGTCGAAAGCAGACAACGTACACGTTCTGACTGAGCTTGTAAGCATTGTACACCAAGGATGGAGTGACCACTTTTTCCAACAGCTGTGGACACTGAGCCAGCAGTGGAACCAGACACCACACACAAATCCATGGCACAGAACTGAATTATAGCATTTAAGTGAACACATTGCAAATAAGAGGCTGTTTTTGTATCCTTGGATGGGATTTCATTCCATCCCAGTGACCCCACCTCCAACCTCACACTGTCCAGCCATCTGTTAGCAGAAACCACGCAGTCTTCCCTGCTCTCCCTCTCCTGTCTACCATATCTCATTTTCTCAACCATGTCCCTACTGTTGTTTATCTCTGGATGTAGTGGTTTCGGTTTTGGTCGACCCATATCCTTTTCTAAATCTTTGTCTTTGTGCGGACAGCAGTTTGAGCCGCTGTTTACAGAAGGTTCCTGAATTTGGAAGTACAGTCATCAAAACAATCGATGGGTTATCTAATGAATAGCGTGGGTTTCCTCAAATAGCTTCGGTCTGGGCAGCCAAATGGTTTTATTGCAGAGCTAGCATTTCAGTATTTGGCATCTTCATCATGGAGTGTGGGTGCACCCACGCCTCTGCATGTGTCCTGTTCTTCTTTCTGATTATAGATTTCTATCTTTGTGTGGGTACGTTTTGGGAAATTGCTTCTAAATAAAGATGCAAATAGAACATTAACTTCAACATGTTTGTGTGGAGCATCAAGAGATCTGATGTAGCCAAAGCAGTAAGTTTTACCAGCCCACTGCTGATCCAAAAACCATTTCTACTTACTAGTGTATCTAAAGTTGTCATTCTCACACCAGCAGTGTTTGCACTTTCAATTGAATTTCTGTTCAGGATTGATCCACAGATGTGAGTTGAGATAGTTTTCCTCATCTAATGGAATCCTTTTCCATCTTTTTTGTGGTTTCAGGTCTCTAAAGTGAACGGGCTGACGCGGGCGGGCTCGGCACAGGTTGTAAGTGGTGCCAAAAAGAGCCGTGACTTCCGACTGCCGTCCAAAACTGTGAAGAAGTACACAGCCACCGTGTCCAAGGGCCACGTCACCTACACCAAAGCCAAACAGAAAGAACTGGGCAAGAAAACCAAACTCAGCAACAGCAGCAACAAACACAACAGCGCCGCCTCGGCACCATCGTCAGCGAACAATCACAATCAGCACAGCCAGCCAGCAGCCAGCAACGGGCTGGCCAACTCAGGAAAAGCAGCGGCACCAGCCCTCCACAGCAATGCAAAAACCCGCAAACAGGTGCTACTATCCAATGGGCTGCACAATGTGGCTGCCAGCGCCCGCCTCAACGGCAGGCTGAATGGGCAGCGGCACAACACAACAGTCAAGGAGGACATTCAAAGACAGTGCCAGCGCCAGCAAGGCCACGCAGAGTGCCCTGGCCGAGAAGGACTGCGCAACTCCAAGAGGCGTCTGGAGGTGGTGCTGAACTCGGTAGGGGTGGGGGTTGTCGAGCAGAAAGCCAAAACCACAACGAATGACGCCAAGAAGGCAAAGATTCAACCAACGCCTCTGGAGACGCGCAGCAGCAGTAAGAAGGTGGCCAATCAAGACAAAGCTGCCTCGCAAACCACCACCCCTACCAATCCTATTCCTAACGGACATGAATCAAAGTCAGCCCCCTCCTCCCCTAAACAAACTCCACCTGCCACCCCGCTTCCAACTCCTACACCCCCTCCCAAACCAACCCCACCTCCCTCTACACCAGCAGCCAACGTGGAGCCGGTGAATCAGCGACCCAAGCGGGCATCAGCCGGCAAGCTGATGTTGATCCGACAAGCACAGCAGCAGCAGAGCAGGTCTCACGGTCGCAGCTCGTCTTCTTCTTCCCCGTCGTTGGGCCAGAATATCACACAGAACCCCAGTCGTGCCAGCACTACCTCAGACTCTCAACGAACCTCTGTATCCTCCTCTAACACCTCCTCCCCTTCCTCGCCACTCACTTCCTCAAACACCCCTGGACAGCTCAAACCAGCAGCAACTCGAATTGTTGACCGGGACAAGGAGTGGGAGCGTGAGAAAGAGCTTACACGGCAGAAGGAGCGCGAGCAGGAGTGGGATTGCCAGCGGAGCAATCCAGAGGGCTGGGCAGCACTGGGTGAAGCCCCCATCTTCCGCCCGGCACCGAGGGAGTTCTTGGACCCCTTGGTGTACTTGGATGCGGTGAGGGAACAGGCAGAGAGCGCTGGCATGTGCCGTGTGATCCCGCCTCCAGACTGGCGGCCAGAGTGCAAACTGAGCGAGGAGATGCGGTTTGTTACACAGGTGCAGAGGGTCCACATGCTGGGCCGGCGCTGGGGCCCCAACGTGCAGCGGCTGGCCTGCATCCGGAAGCATCTCAAATCTCAGGGCATTACCATGGACGAGCCACCTGTCATTGGTGAGAGAGCCAAACAGAAAAGCACATATGCTCCTGATGCATTTTGTTCCTTCTCTTTCAAAATAATGCTTATACTGTATCCTACAAGTTAATTTTATAATGTACAAAATATAAAAGATCTGTCCTTAAGTCAGTGGTCTGTAAAAAGAGCCGACATAAGCAGCCAACAAGCACGTGTTGCTGATATGACTTTTTCCATTGGTACCCATGGAGCTCTAGGAGCTTTAGTGGCCTTCTGCATGATTTTATCATCCTGTTTATAGATGACAATAACAATGCGAAACAACTTGGCAAGGGGCCTGGCGGGCCACAAAAACAATATTTCCTCCAGATTGTCCTGTCACCTTTCATTTCAAACAATGACATCAGCCTTTTATGACCCTTTAAACGCCCCCTTTTAAACGGAGCGTCTACGTGTGAGTTCCCAGTGCAGGGGTTTGTGTTCTCTCCCTCTGAATGCACAAAGTGAGTCTAGTTTCGTCAGTTCCCCTCACTTTATGCTTCACCAGCACTCGGTTCGCTGCTTTTGTAAGAAGCTGTATTCAGATCAGTCCGGTGTGCACCCTGTTGGTGTGCGGCTGTTAGCCAGACAGACCTGGCAGCCAGCGAGCCACAGTGGAGCTGCCTCAGCCAGCCAGGATGCCCCTGTTCCAACTGACTTCCTTTACTGTGTCCAGCAGATCAGTTCGACATTAACAGAATTTGTATCTCCATTTGGCACAATGAGGGTTCAGATCGTTTTGAGAGGTGAAAGCTCAATTGGCTGTTTCAAATAAAATTAACTGGCCTGGATGAAATGAGGTTAGGCCAAAGGAGCAGATGCTCCAAGATGGCAGTCCCTCTGATTGAATTTCTGTTATTTGCTCAAATATGTGGAAACAAACAGATTCTTTGTCAATGTATAACATTTCTGGGTGGTCTGGTTGTGCTCTCAACAGGTGTTTCCTGAATTCACCTTTGTTTTCTTCTTTCCTCTCTCTTGCAGGAGGCTGTGAAGTGGACCTGTCACGTTTTTTCCAGCTCATCAACGACATGGGTGGCATGCAGCAGGTGATGGACCTGAAGAAGTGGACCAAGCTGGCTGACCTCCTGCGTATCCCTAAGTCGGCACAAGACCGACTGGCCAAGCTGCAGGAGGTGTACCTCCAATACATCCTCTCCTATGACTCACTCAGCGCAGAGGAGCGCCTCCCGCTGCAGGCCGAGGTGCTGCAGGAGAAAAAGAACCTGGAGTCACGCCGGGGCCCTCTGGAGGGCCTCTTGGACTCTGCGGCGCCCAGTGCGCTCGTGCTGCCGCGCTATGAGCCTAAGAACGGGCTGGCGGGTGGGATAGTGGGAGGGGCGACGGGAAATCACCGCACCAATGGAGTGTTCCATCGTCTAAAGGAGCTGGAGGCTCAGGTCAAAGCAGGCCGGCGCCGGCTCTTCGCTCAGGAAAAACAAGGCAAAGAGGACAAGCAGCACGGGGAGGAGCAGCAGGAAGAGGAGGACTGGGGAGTTCTTGGTGACCAGCACAAATGTATTTACAAGGTAAGAAGAAGGAGGAATTTGCTGACACATCAGGAGCTTACACACAAGAGACATGGCAGTGAGCCTTTTTTTCCCATTTCTGAATGAAGTTGATGGAAGCCATGGCACTTTAAATGGAAGACTATTCACAAATTCACCATCTCCAGTTGCCATCTTTTGTTTCAGTTCTTAGCATTAGATCTTTTGTAGCCTGTTCCTGGTTCCTGGTGCCTGTGAAGTCAATGCTTCTATGTTGCTCAGTCAGATGTCTGACATTTACTTGCTATCTGAAACAAAACACTCCTCAAACACTGGGTGCAAACAACTTTTGTAGTAGCATGTCGCTGAAAGTGTTTTCTGTATCACTTTTCCACTTCTGAAGTGATAAAATATGCGCCAAACCTTTGGAAGAAGCTACGCTGTGCTATAACTTGTCACTACACAGTGCGAGTGTGCTTCTCAGGAGTTCCACTGGTGTGAACTGCAAAGGTGTTACCTACGGTACAGGTTTCTTAAACATTGTTCCCAGTGACGCTATCAGGCTGTCAGAGTCTGTGGTTTGTGAACGCAAACACAGGAACAGAAGATCTGACTGTGTCATGCTGCTAAATGTAAAAAACTGTGGTTTTGGTGTGAAGCAGTCAGTGTTATACCGTCACATCCTGAGCTTTTGTGCAGCTTTGTGTGTGAGTGTGTGTGTGTGTGGTGCAGTGGTCAGTAGTCTTGCTTTGTGTGTGTAAGCCCTCACACTCATCAGATGTATTCCCACCTCCGCAGCCTGCTGGCAGCTGTGTTGATTCTGGCTGGCTGAAATGTAGGTCAGAGAGAAGGCAGCCCCCAAATCCTGCCCGTCCCCTCAATCCCTGACCCGCCCCCCTTTCAGACCCCGCCTCCTCCGGCTCTCTCCTCTAATCCAGCCTCTCTCCACAAGGTTTCTCTCCTTCTGCTCATGCCCTTGCTGGTAGCTATCTTGCCCAGTTTGCAGTAGGCTTTGCCCTCACTCTCCCACCCTTTCTGCCATCACCGTTCCCTTGTCCAGCCCCTGTGCCCCTAAAATTGTGCATCAATGCAAGCGCAGGAAGTTCTTTGTGCTTGTGTGCAATACTGCAGGTAGAAACATCAGTATGTTCTCAACAAAGGCTTTTTTCCCCCTTCACTGTCGTTTGCTTGAGCACAGAGAAGAGGTGGAAACCTAGAGTGAAGAAATTGTAAGGAGCTGTTATTGAATAAAGCTCTGAGCAACAACACCAAATGACATATCCAAATACACTTGACAGCAGGAAACATGGACTTTCTTCTTTTCCAGCCTCAAAGCTGTCATTTGGAAATGCTGTATATTTGTTTATTGAAAGAAAATGTGGCAAGAGAGAGACGCACTTAAAGTAAAGATTGGTTTATACTTCTGTGTCCACTCAACAAAGTCACTTACATTTTAGGTCTGCATAGCCAAATGCAAATTGCATACACATTGCCCGATGTTTTCATTTTAATTTTTTACCCAATCTTTAATTAAACTTTGATTATGTCGGGCATGTACACTCTCAATTCTCCCAAACAGGGCTTACAAGTCAAAACATTTTGAACCCTAAGCCCTGGCTTTCTTTTTATTCACAGCAGCTGAAATTTGTATAGAAGCCCATTTCTGCCAGTTAAAGAAACAAAAGTGAAAAAATAGCTTTTGAGAGTTTTTTGCCAGTATTACATCAAAATTTATGAGATAGGGTTGAAATTTTGACTTTTTATCTCAAAATTTTGACATGTATCTTAAAAGTTTGACTTTTTACTGGCACAGAAAAATCATAGCAAAGCCAAGTTTTAATTTTAAATTTTGAACTGGTGGAAATGAACTTCCATAGTGAGCAGAAAATCTAGTGTGACCCTAAAACAGGTGATCTGATCATCATTAAGACTTCACTCAAAAACTCATTGTCAAAGTCTTGTAGAGTATTGCAGGCACATCAACGCATAAGCATGAAGTGATCTCATCTGTGTCAGCCACTATCGTTTAGGATGAGTCAGCACAGAGGTAGAAACCAGGCTTAACAACAGATGCTTTGGTAATACTATTCAGAAAAGAAAATGAACAAAAAACTCCCCAAACAGGACTATTTCTTCTTAAATGTTTGTTTGCCCTTTGTCCATGCATGTATGTGCAAAAAATTGGTGCCCCCTTTTTTATTGTGCTCTCAGTTTTAGTGCACAATAGATTTTTTTTTTTGCACAGAGCTCGCTGCACATTTTTATGTCATTGCATGTTATCTTGATAGGGAGAGACAGTAATTATTCCTGTAATTAAGATAACTTCATTCCATTCTCAGGCCCTCGCTCTCTTCTTCTCTCTTACTGAGCTCTGCTTTCCCCACCCATCTCAAATGTGGATCCCATTTGATTTTCTTCCCTCCCAGTTCCTCTGGTAACCAAATCCCTCTGAGAGGCTGAGATACAGTCTGCCGACCTGACCCAGTACATTTCGTAGCCCTCTGAATTATAGACGCACCATTCAGCGCTGTGACATGTGAATGGCCGTCACCATCCTGACAGGATCAGGCTTGTCTAAATATGACCCATCACTTTTTCTGCACAGCTTAGATTTGTATGCATGTTTCATCAGGTGTGGCCCCCAAGAAGGAGGTTCGATTTCACTTTTTCTATCAGGAGAACAAAGTGCACGTCAAGGGTGTAATTAAGTCTAATTACAGCGGGAAATGCCAGATAAGTGCTGCTGCTGACTTTCATACACAGCATCTTGACAGGCCTTCAGAGGTCACTCCTGTACTGCTTTGTTACAATTCTGTTATTACAATAGCTACAGGTTGTGAAGTAATATATATTTAAAGGAGGTCAGGCATGTTTCTGAAAGCATCTGGACACCTCAGAAGGGAAAAAAGGAGAAAAGACAAACTGTCGCTGTGAAGATGAAGAATCCACAAGGTCATCTTTCAGCAGGGTCCTTATGTGTGCAGGACGGGGCCTGCAGATTTATGGTAACCTTCAAAGCTTCACTGTAGCAGGAGTGTCCATGAGAGAGGGGGTCAAGTTCAGGGGAAGTGTATACGGGCTGTGTAGGGGAGACGGTGTGGATGCTTATGGAGCCACATGCTCATGTAGCTCATTTCTTTCTGGAGGTGTGATGTGAAACAGAGAGAACTCGCACTTCTCTGTCATATTTTCTCTGTCGAGGCACACAGTCCTTCCTGTTTTCATCACGATCAAACGCATCAAGTGTTTTACTGATTCCAGTTTGTTTCTTCAGGCTCAAATTGTTTTATATATTTATTTGTTTTTTTTATGGTTTCAGGGGAAATCGGTGTCTTTGACTAACTTCTTCAGGATAGCCCGAAACACCATGACCATGTGCTTTAGCAAGGAACCAGGGGCTGCTGAGGTCGAGGTGAGCCTGCTCCTCCTGGTACTTGATTGTCCTGAAATGTAAACTGTTGGGGAATCTCTGGTGCCAAAAAAAAATGTAATACTTTGATTATGTGTTCTTGTAAACTTAAGTCATGGAATAATCCAACTCTTTTGGTTTTGCAGCAAGAGTACTGGAGAATTGTGGAGCAGAGAGACAGCCATGTGGCAGTGCATTGTGGGAAGGTGGACACCAGTACACACGGCAGTGGTTTCCCCACAGGAAAATCAGAGCCATTTTCAAAGTACGTTGCTCAAAACTTGAACCCACACTGCTGGTGTTCACTTGATCACTGTTATGAATGTCAGACGGTGGGACTTGGCAGAAATAGTGAAACTGTCTGCTTCACTGAAGGAGTGCCTCCCAGATATCCAAAATGAAAAATATCTCTTCCCCTTGTCTTCCTCAGACATGGATGGAACCTCACTGTCCTTCCCAATAACTCTGGATCCATTCTGAGACATCTAGGTGCTGTGCCCGGTAAGGAAAGAAGGAAGAGAGAGAAGAAAGAAAGAAGATATCTGCTAAGAAGCAAAATAAAAAGAGGACATGTTTTTACCATTGCACAAAAACAAACACTGTAGCACCAAATTATGCCATAATGACACTTAATGCAATAATGTCATAAATTTTCACTTTTATTTGTAATAATGCTGCAATTTCAAATAATCCGCCACCATTTTATAAAGCATATTTTTATTGATTTTTTTTTATAACACTGACTTAAATATGGACATTTTAACTAACCATGTACACATGTTATCCCCTAATCTAGCGAGATAAGACCCAATTTATACATATATATCAGCCACCTTTTGTTATAAAATTCTTGGACACAAAGTGTAACAAACTTTGCCACATTATGTCATAAGTTTTTACATCATAGTACACCAAATTCATACATTTTCTTGATTGAAAAAAAAAAAAAAAGTTCAACACCCGCATTTTGTAATAACTAACACAATATGTAAGAATGAGACAAAGTTGAATGCATATTTTGCTCAAGAAATGTATTACATAATACAGAGTTATAACATAATAAAGTGAAAATTTATTGTGGCACTACAAGCATGTTTTTTTTTTTTTTTAATTGTTGTGCTGTATTAAATTTTCCTCTTGGTTCTTCTCTCTAACTCTGTCTCTGTAGGGGTGACCATTCCCTGGCTAAACATTGGCATGGTCTTTTCTACCTCATGCTGGTCTCGAGACCAAAATCGCCTTCCATATATTGATTATTTACACACTGGTGCTGATTGCATTTGGTAAGTACACATCGAATAAGTCTTTGTTAATAATTTAAACATTCACGTGGAATAGAAAGAGCTTGTCCGATGTTGTATTGATGGGCCTGTCTCTCCTGCAGGTATTCTGTCCCTGCTGAGGAGAAGGCTAAGCTGGACAAGGTGGTCCATACACTGCTTCAGGCCAATGGCACCCCAGGGCTCGAAATGTTGGAGAAGAATATCATGGTTAGTGTTTGATGCTTTGCTTTGCGTGCCAGTTGGAAATCTTTTCAGTTGTTCTCCAACCACTGTGATGTGGAACTTCTCTTTTCTTACACCTCCTGTTTCTCCTGCTCCAGATCTCTCCTGAGGTGCTGTGCCGTGAGGGCATCAAGGTTCACCGCACAGTCCAGCGCAGCGGCCAGTTTGTGGTCTGCTACCCCGGTGCCTTTGTCTCCAAAGTGTGCTGCGGCTACAGCGTGTCAGAGACGGTGCACTTTGCCACACCGCACTGGATGAACCTGGGTTACCAGGCTGCAAAGGTTAGTGTAGAAATCTGAGCCGGTGCGAAAGCCATGAAAAGTCTTAACAGCAAAATAAACCCACATATGGACATGTAGAAGAAATCTGCAGTGAAGGATGGGATTGTGTCTCCTTGCTCATAGATTTGTCTTTGTAATACCTCCCAACACTGGCCCCCTGTGGACGCTGCCTGTTAAAGCTCTGATTTATGAAGAGTTGATTGAAAGTGAAATGAATAAATGAACTCACAAGCCGGAGCTTGATTCTCTAATCAGTTCAGTTGCAGCTCTAAGCTTCCCGGGGGCATGTATTTAGATTTTCTGTCTTTTTTTCTTTTTTCTTCTAAATCATGAGCATGCCTTCAAACTATTGGACCTCATTACAGCTGTAATAGAAGAGAAGAAAATGCTCTTTACTGTCATTATGGGGATGGAGGAATGTCAGCAATAGCTTTGTATGAATAGTTTCTGCAAAGATTTCTCCCAAGGGTAATATGACATTCATATACTGCTCAGTGTCATGGTGAATGGCCTGAGGAATCATCACTGGGGTGGAGAAACAATTTCTATCTCAGAGAACAAAGATATCACAAACAGTCCTGTCCAATGCTGTAGGGGAGGGTATTACCTTGAAAACCGTCACAGAAGTGATTTAATCTGACTCGATCTCTTTGAATGTGTCTGCAGGACCTGAAGTGTCGTCGCATAGCCAAACCTTTCTCCATGGAGAAGCTACTGTACCAGATCGCTACAGCTGAATCCAAGAGGGACAACGGCCTCCTCCTCACCACCATCTCTGCCCTACTCAAAGACCTCAGGTGGGACACTGCACATCAAAACAGCACAATCATTTTCCTGGAGCAAAATCTCTGAAACAAAAAGTCTAATGACTTGGTATTTTTCTTTTGATAGGAACATAGAGATTCGCCAACGGCAGGAACTTTACACGGCGGGTTTGCTCTCCTCTGCCCGCTACGGCACCCATGACGGCAGCCTGGGGCCCGCAGAGGCACGCAAGAAGCCCCGTGGGAAATGGCTGGCACTGGAGTCTTCTGAGAGACGCTGCCAGATCTGTCAGCATCTCTGCTACCTGTCCATGGTGAGAGCCAGGCGCCAAAGTCTCAGCGTGTAGCACTGAAACTATTTAGTTGTGGTTTCAGGGAGTGAGCTCCTCCAATCATCTCTGCCTCTGTTTGTGTCCATGCAGGTGGTCCAGGAGACCGACAACGTTGTCTTCTGTCTGGAGTGTGCGCTGCGCTACGTGGAGAAGCACAAATCCTGCAGAGGCCTTAAGATGATGTACCGATATGATGAGGTGAGTCAGGGTATTTTGGTTCAGCTGCTGTTCTCTCTCTGTCCAGAAGAGGGAGACATCAGCTAGGTTTACACAGATCTAAGAAGCAGCTCAGTCAGCATGGGTGTGCATTTATTGATGACAAGATTTACTCTTTGTGTGATTATGGGGTGACCAAATGTCCAATTTTGCCCGGACATGTCCTCTTTTCTGGTTGTAAAATTACTTTATAAAATTCCTAAAAATGTCTGGCTTTTTCTCAGCTTATTATGCACTGATAACTAAGCACTGCACTGGGCTACTTGCATTATTCTGATGCACCATCCTGTCAAGATGTTGAGCATGAAAGAAAACATGCCCTAAATACTTGCGCTCTCAGACAGAAAATAAAGCAGAAATGTCTTTTTACAGACAAACTGTAGATATATGGTAGGGGAACCTCTTTTAGTTGTGGTCCTGACCAGTGGGAGGCTCCATGTTCTGTCTGCAAAGTTGGCAGACATGATATATATTTTTGCATAAGATAAGTATATATTTGTTTTTATTTAAGCATGTGGTTAGGCATTATTATGGGAGCCCATTTCTTCCAGTTGAAAAAATAAAAATGAAAATTTTGCTTTAAAGAAAATTTGTATTTAGCCTATATTAAGTTAAAATTTGAAACAGTCAAAAATCTGATTAAAAAAAAAAAGAATTCTGAGACAAAAAATCAAACTCTGAGATAAAAAGTCAGATCTTGGGGAATAAAATGTCAAAATTGAAGATAGAAGTAAGAATTCTGAGAGAAAAGTCAAAGTTTTGAAATAAAAGTGAAGATTTGAGAGTTAAGTTTTTGTGATAAAAAGTCAAAATTGTAATTAAAAATTGTGAGATGTTCAAGTCAAATTGACAAAGAAATTTGAGTAAAAAGTCAAATTTGAGGAAAATGTCAAAATGATGGGAGGAAGGCAAAACTTAAGGGAAAAAGCCAGATTTGACTTTTTACCTTAATTATTTGACGGTTCATCTGGAAATTTCCACCCTTATATGAGCAAAAAGCAAAAAAATTCAGCAAAGTCAATTTTTCATTTTTACTTTTTTAACTAGTAAAAATGTGCTTCTGTACATTATTTATGTTTGCTGTTCAGAAAATGTTCACTTCAAACAGAAAAGTAGGGATACAAATAAATGTTTGGGTTATGAAGCGACTTTGTCATCTTTAAGTATCTTTGGGGATTTTTGCAGGATCTTCAAGAGGCCTAGAGGCAGCAGGTCCTTGTTTTAGGACTTTAGAACATGGTCGCCCCAGTGAATAGAAAACTAAATTAAGTGCTCTATTAATATATCAAGAAACACAAGTGTTTATCATTTCATCTTTATTCCTTCTCTTATCCAGGAGCAAATCAACAGTCTGGTGAACCAGGTGTGTGGTCGAGCCATGTTGAAGAACGGAGGCAGCGGCGTTGGTAACGGTGCAGTTGTAGTCAGCACAGGAGGAGGGGACCCCTGCCTCAACCTCAGCCCCGCCAAAGCGTCCCCAGCAAAGCGAGGCCCCAGAAAGCGCCCCGCGGTGGAGGTGTCCCTGGCACGCCTATCCTCCAGCCACATCCCCAAGGCCGCTGCTGTGTCCTGAGGGAGGGGGACGCCTCGACGTCATTGCCCACATCCTGCCTCCACCCCTCCATTAGCCCCTCCCAGAATCCCCCGTTTTTAGTTTTTGACTTTTAAAATCCCTATCATCGCTCCTCCACCCAAAAATATTTAAGATTGTTTTGAAGCTTTGAAGATCCCCTCATCTGACCTCAGACCCCTTCCAAAAAAAAATCTCACCTCCCTCCTTAGTGTGACAGGCTTGTTTTTAAAAAGAAAAGGAAAAAAGAAAAGCAAGATGTCTTTTTTGCACTAGTGTGAAAGCAGAATTTGTTTTTATTCTGGATGATTTTAGAATCACCCTTTCCCCCTTTAAGTCGTCCTTTTCCCACTTTACAAGCATTAATGTTCGCAAGAAGACTTGATGAGCCCAGTGATACCCTTTACCTCCACATACATGCTCCTTACACTGAAATGGGTTACATTTGTTACCTTCTTGTTGCATCACTCTCTCCTGGCCTCTGTGACTGAGCCCCACCCCTCCTCATCACGCGTCACTCAGCTGTGAACACAGGACAAATGAAAAGGCGGCCTTTTTTTTTTTTCTTCCCCTGTTTTTCTTAAATGAAAGTGACATCAAGTAGTTACCCAAAGTTTCTCTCTGTCCTTGCTTTGAGGAAGAGGAGTCCTTTTAAAAATTGATTTTACTCTTTCTTGATGCAGCTACTGCATTTTTTGTTTGAAAAAAGGGGGGTCGGCGATGCGAGGTATAAACTTGAAAGAGACGATGTTGGTTTATTGTTGGTTGACTATGTTTTTCCAAGTTCTATTTTGAATTCTAGCTTTGTTTTTGATAGGTTTTTTTTGCAAGAAGTCTTCTGTGTATTTTATTTTTTTGTCATTGTGGATGTTTCTGTTTGTCGGTGATGTGAGAGGGGGCGGAGCTACAGCTGCTCACCTCACTCCCTGTTAGTATGGAGGGATCCCTCCTTCGCTAGCGAGTGAAAACCGTGCCTGATACTTAGCGAGGGGATCCATTTTATTGGTGCTGTTGGTTATAATTACTGTATAACACAAAAAATTAAAAATCTGGGGGGTTTGCACTTGCTAGCAGCTAACCGCTAGCTTATGCACCCCCACCCCACAGGGCAGAAAGGCTGTCGGGCTTTTCTGGTTCTAGATGTGCAATCGTGTTAACATTCCATTCTTCCAGTCCTCTTGTTTCATCTGTACCAGTAAACATTAATTATTATATTATATTATTATTATTATTATTATTTTGTGTTTTGTACTTTTGTTGATCTGATGTGTTATCTCAAGTAGAGCCACTAGTCAAAGAGTGTAAAATGTGAAATATCAAATCCAAGTTTTTATTTTGTTTTGTTTTTGTTTTTTAATTATTTTTGGCTTTTGCATCTTTTCCCTTTTTCAGATATGTTATGAGTGATTTTGTTTTAGAGAGAGGAAAAAGTCCAACACAGACAAAACATCACCTTTTTTTGTACATAATCCTGTAAATTTCTTTAAATACTTGAGCCTTTTCTGGGGATAAGGAAGGAATAAAGAGAGACAAAGTTCCAGAGGAGAGACAGAGAGAGAGAGAGAGTGCTTGATGAAGAAACAGCCTTACATTTCCCTTTCTTCATCCATGTGAGTGTGACGCTTACAGGGTCGCTCTGGTAGACGTGTATAAAAATTTTAAGTGCTGCTTATATCACTAAGAAAGAAGATATCGAGTAGCCAATGACTGCCCCCCCCCAACCTAGTTTTGTTTGTTTAGCTTTACTTTTTTAAAGAAAAGGGAAAAAAAAGAGATGTTCACAAAAAAAAATGGGTTTTTACATTTTCATTACTGAAAATTCAACAAAAAGGTAGTAGCTACTCATGTTGCACTGAGCTTGCCAGTGGTGACTGTCAAGGAAAAATCCTATAATCCAGTTTGTTGGTTGTCGTCCCTCGCAGAAGACTGAACTGTTTTAGGACTATTTAATGAAATACCAAGTCGGGTGTTTTCAACATTTAAAAAAGTGGTTGTCAAGTTTTTATGGCCTTACAGTATATTTTATTCTGATGGGATTGTTTTTGTTTGTTTTTCAGTTTTTTTTCTTGTCGTTTTTCTTCCATTTTTTTCTACAGTATAAACTACTTGCTCACAGTGGGGTCTCTGGTGACTTTATTTATTAGTGCCGCATCTCGGCCTTTCCCTCCACTCGGAAAGAGAGTCTCATGTTGGTTATATTGACAGTTTTTTACTTTTGCAGTTTGTACCTAAGGTTTAATAAAAACTTACCGACAATTCACTGTCACTTCTTTCCAACCTGTTTGTGTCTCTTTGTATGAGAAACCTTCAGCATGATCAAAAGAAGAGAAGGTCTGTCGACTTAGATTTTAAAACTGTTAAAACTCAAACCTTAGGAAACTAAACAAAGCTAGACCTTCCTTTTTTTCCCCAGGATGTTTTTTTTCCAAGATGTAACACTGAAAAAAACATCTTAAAATGGGAGAAGTGTAATTTTCTTGTACTCAATACAATAACTTGAAATAGTAGAATTGAATCATTGAAATATTTTTACTGGACTTGTTAGTCTACCATGAATGCACTTGCTAAAATTTGAGTTTTTCTTCAAATGGAGTACACTATTGATTTAGGCCATTGGAATACAGAGGCAAAAACATTATCTTTTCAATTAGGATGTTGACCAATTTACCAGAGGTGGGGAGTATTCTGAAGAGCTTACTTTGGCAAAAATGTTACTCTCCTAAAAGGTGACTTGGGCTGTTAGTTTCACAGGAAAATGATATGTAACATTATTGACCAGTTATTACAATTTAGGTTTTATTACGTTTTAATTGCATTTCAGTTTGTCGTCACATATCTGGCTCTCACATCCGATGGCCTGTTCTGGCCAGAGCTATGGGCAGGCCTTGGTGTTATGGGCCCGTCCCTCCATGGCATGAACCTGTCAGATTCTTATGGGATAACTTAATTTGTTAAGCAAGTCTATTTAAAATTTGTGGATGGATAATTTTGAGCAGTTTACAGACAGATTGGGGGATTTCGGCAATGTATGAAAAAGTAGCAGATTTAAAACCTGCACGTTTGGCATGAAGGTCTAGCATTGAAACTTCACATCTGTTTGAAATATGAGGAAGCATCCCTTCTTAAAAGTGGTCGGACAAGTTTCACATCATTCAATCGAGAGCATTGTTAAATGAGGAAGATAAACAGATCTTTTATAACCCTTTTTTTATCATGGGTGTGTGTGTGTGTTATAAAATGATGAAAAATAGCTGAACTGAATCATTATCTAAATCCCAGGAGCAGCTGTTATGTTGATTTAACACAGAGATGATAAGTCTTCATTCACTGCACAGTCCGTGCAAACTGATGGAGAGCCCTGTGGTTCTCTCTAACCTTGATTAAAGTGCAGTGAATGACTGTCACGCATCAATAATGCTTATTTACACTACAATGAACAGACACGTCCACACTCAGCCTTCAAATGCCTTTACTCTCAGTGTAACACTTGTATTGCTTTTCCTTATTTTTCCAGTTAAAAAACATTTAACTGTTATAATGAATATATACATGGTATAATATTCTCCCCCGAGAAAGAAATCCCTGTAATCTAAATCTCCATTTGTCACTTTACAGAACACTCTCCATGCATTCACTCACCATTCATGTCAGCTTTCCAGTATTAAAGAGCTCAGAGTGAGCACAGCACAGGGACTGTCAACATGCTTCAAGCTGAGACCCCGCCCACATTTCAGAGCGGGATCTCAACTTGTTCCTGAAGTGCTGGAGATGAAATTAAAACAATACAAGGGAGATACATTTATTACCAACCAGTGAGAAACTGTGGGCGAAGGGAGAAAGAAAGGAAAGAGTAACTCTGTCACATCGCACAAACGTCAACATTTCTGTACAAAAGAATGTGGATACAGATAAACTTTCTGGGAGTCGTCATCCAGTGCATAGCACACAGTCCTTACAGGGATTTGGTCCACGTTCAAAAGGAGAAGTTCACCCAAATATTATTGGTCAAAGGGATGGCATTGGGTAACTCTCCTGTGTGTGTTTCATGTGTGTGTTTCTGTGTGTAGAATCAGTAATGTCTTTGCAAAGCTGATGCAGGAGAAACAATTCAAATATGTGCATACACACCTTTAAGAAAACATACGCCCTAGAGGATTTCAACACCATCACACAGCAGGATTTGGACTTTTTGTGTCAATTTCATGACCCAAGGAGGTGATCGTGTAACAGGAAGGTGGTAAAATCCAGACTTTCAAAATAAAATGATGATACTTGTACTAATGAAATGTGGTTTTAAAAGAAAGAGATGAGTGTTTGATGATGCTAACAGACTTCCTCAGCATTCTTTCATCTCTGGGGGTTATTTATTGCTACTTGCACATCCAAAAACAGCAGAAAACAACAACAAGAAATGTTTCTTTTGGAACACTTAAGGTTCAAATACAGTTATTGCCAACAGCTTTAATCAGTAAGAGATTTTATTAAATCTGGACTTTCTCCATGATGGTACTAATTGTCTTATTAAAGGTACAGAGATGTTTGGTGTTCTGCAGGGAACTCTTCAAAGTGAAAGTTGCTCTAACTTTTGCTTGCCACCTTCACATAGATCATATTCTTCATGTCTCTGCCCATCTATTCACTCACAAATCCCATACGGCTTCATTTCTACAAAATTTAATGGACTGTGCTTTGTGAAATTCGATCAACGGTTTGACACAGTGCTGCCATCACATACAACTCACGCCCAAGGTTTACTCAGATTGGAGAGTGACTGCCAAGTACTGTCTTCCTGTTACACTAAAACAACCTCCCAGTTCATAAAAGAATTGCTTTCTGCTCTCGCACGGCTACAAACTTAGGTAACTTCAAGTCAGACATTGTACGGGTATGAAGAGTCAGGAGGTCTGGAGGTCTTTTTATTGAAACAGGACTTTTTTCCTGCTGCAATGAAATAAACACTCACACACAAAGTAGCCCGAATCTCACAGTTTATGAAGGTGTAGCGGTGTTCCCAGTGTATGATTTATGAGTATGCACAGGCATCAGTGTTTTCACTTCTCAAAGACCTCCGGGTACCTGAAATCAACTCAGTTTAAAGCCCACTGCCAGGTGACAGCTACTTTTTCCCTTGTGTTTGTCAAAGCCAGTAGCCAAGGAGTAATCTTGTAGGTAGTTTTTGTTGAAAATACTGCAGAATGTATTTATGTGGCTTATAAAACAGTAGTTCTCTGGAATTCAGCTTAGCTGTAAGTTTCCAAAAATGTAAGTTCACATGCCTCTGAAAATCATTGGTGAGCTACTTGTGCTACAAGTTCAGAATTTGCTAACAAACAAGTCAACAAAGCTAAAACAAAACTATTTTTTAAATGTTACTTATTTGCTTAATAAGCTCAGATTTTGAGGCATAAAAGAATCCGGTGAGCAGTAATGTGTGTCTCATTCGTTCAATTAATATCCTAGTATGAATCAGAAAGACATTTTTCTTTCTGAAATGAAAATATATAAATTGAATTTGTTCGTCTTTCAATATTCCGTCTGTTTATAGAGATCTGTCTCCGCACACATCATAAGCCCCCTCGTGAAAAGATTTTAAGTGTTGAAGGTGCCACTGGTTGTAGGAAACAGCCACATTGCTGTCATCAGCAATGGAGAGATTTGGGTAAGGTGCTTTAATAAATGTGGAGCGTAAGAGCAGGAGTTCACCACAAAGTTTGCTAGTGAAGCTAATAATCAAATGTTTTGTAATTTATTTGGCACGGAGACAGAATCTGCACGGGGAGCTCACTGAGTGTACCCTCAGGTTCATAATTGAATATCAATTGAATGAATGATACACGGCTTAGCAGCAAAGACAGATTTTTTTTCTTAAAGGTGGTGTCACTGATCAATTCCTCATATGTAAATGTTGATGCTTTAAAGACGGATTTTTTTGTCATTTTGTTCCTTTGGTAACCCCGTAGTAGCTTTACATGATTTACGGGTCCAAAAAACCCTTTCTGTTCTCAAACTAATGTTTTGGAAATCCTGCTGCTTTCTCTTTAAGAGTCTCTGCTCTGCAAGCCCCCTTCATCCTGATTGGCCAACCTTCTTGAGGCCTGTTGCAGGCAGCGCTACGAGCAGATTTGGTGTGAGATCCTCATGTGATGACCTCACAGTTTTAGCAAGATCTCATGAAGAACCAGTGCTATTTCTAAAATGACCGTTTCGAGCAGATTTAAATTCACAGATTTTATATGAATCTATGAATATATCTATGTTCTAGTTATGAGAAATCATGGTACCTGCTTTTTAGGACCAACAAACAATTTTTCAAAAAGAAGTGAAAGCTAATTCACAGGATTCAATTAGGATTGAAGAGTCACATCTGTGGGCTTTAAGGCAAGTTTATGTGGCAGTTAATGCAATCTGAGAGTGGTCTCTGTCAGAAGTTTTCAAAGAAAGCCAATATTGTTCCGTGTCAAAATTTAATTTTGCAGCTCAGTCTGTGTGTGTTGTTTGTGTGTGTGTTGGTGTGTATTTGTGTGTAAATCCAGTCCTTGTCTCCTCAAACCTTTGGCCTGCTCTCCTCACAGTCTTTGCAGCTCTGCTCATCTTGCTCCACCTTGTCCACCAGTGCCGTGTCAGGGTGCACTTCTTCGTCATCCAGCGTCACTACCACGGGGGGCCTTCTCCTTCTTCCTCCAACACCTCCTCCTCCTCCCCCTTGTTCAGGCTCCTCCTCCTCTTCGTCGTCGTCCTCCTCCCCAGCCTCTGTGTCCTGGCTGGCTGAGTCGGTGCAGGTAGAAGAGAGAGAAGAAAGCTTGTGACGGAGCTCGGCCTGGGTGGGGACCTGGAGACTGATCTCTGTGGTAAAGGACTCCACATCTGGACCTTAAAAAACGAAACAATGTGAAACAATGTTTCAGAAAAAGTTGCAGTTTCAAGTCGGCTGTTTCCATGTACACAGAAGGCCAAAAAACAACAATGCTTTTGCGTTTCACCCATGAACTGTTGTCGTATAAATGGCCCCTGAATCAAGCAAAAATATCTGGTTCAAAAATATGAGACAATGCAGAATTGCTAAAAATCTGCTGTTCATCGAGTGTCTGCTTCAAGCTGGCTCTGGAAGTACCAGAAGTTACATACATACCAAGCCCAAAAAGCTATTTTCACAGCAGAAATTAACATATTTGCAGCCTGGTACAAAATTGTCTCCCGTCTGGATTGCTAATTTTGCGGCACACATCATATGTAGGGTGAATTTTTTTCAACTCAACAATTTAGAAGATACTGAGATTGGGAGCTCGCCCAACCAGAGGCACAGCTTAGCTCAAGTGACTGACGGTGGCCATGTAGCTGCTGGAATGGGAGTTCTTAACGATGCCATTTCAATATGTCTCATTTTGCTTCAAAGCTCTGTTTTAGAAAAATCCATTTATCATACAGTCAATGCCCTAAATAAACTTGTCTTGCTAATAAATCTGCTTCTTTGAAATAAAACCAAAATTGTTGCTGCTATTTATCTCTATGAATCAGCCCCATCAGGATTTGGACACTTTGTTTTGTAAATTTTGTTGGTCTAAATCTCTAATTACCAAAAATATGAGCGAAGAAGTGCAGCTTTAGAGGTCTTATGGCCCAGAAATAATGAGCTACATAGCTGTCGGACAAATAAGGCACACCCCTAATTATGCAAATATTTGCATAACTTTAGATCTTTACATGCACCCTCTACTTTTTTTTGTACTTGCATGAAGCTTGGTGCTCAGACTCCTATGGATATATAAAATAAAAACTAAACCATGGGCGTGATTTTTTACTTCTAGTGAGGACAAGCTGTCATTTGGATGCTGGAGGTTGTTCCCTGTCACAAGAATTCGAGCAGATGTGGACAGACGGTGTTGATGCATCGTGCCTAAACAGTGGTCCTGTCAATCTCCTGAGTCACAGATTTATGTGTGAGAGATTTATTTCAGATGATGCAGAAAAAAGTTGTTCCACTCAGAAGTAAAGTGTCATTTGAACAAAGATGACTTCATTGCATCTTTAAAGTGTAAATTTGTGTCTTTATGTCCACTCACCTGCGACAGGCGAGGCAGCACTGTTGTCCTCTCCCCCCGAGTGTAAAAACACATCCAAGGCTTCATGGTCAGACATGTCCATCAGATCCATCTGCTCCAGCATGTCCACATTCACCTCCATGGATGACATGCTTCCTATTGGCTCTGGACACGAGATGGGACAGCAAGATATTAAGCTCAGAACAAGAAGAAAGCATGAAGAGGGAAGCAGCAAGGGGCTGAGTCCAGGAGGAGAGATGCCTAAGAAAATGTGCCAGCAGAAGCAACCAGAGCACAAAGAGGCTGGATGATGCATTGAAATGGGTTAGCTTACAGTTTATTTTCCTTATGATAAAGCATTAATAATGGATTTGTGGGTGTCACAGTATGTAGAAGCTCTGCATGAAGCAACAAGCATCACCACCAAAACCCTCAAGGGATCATTTCTTACACTGTCTGCCATCCTCCCTCCTCTTCACAGTGTTATCAGAATCTCTCATAGGCAGACAGACCTTGTTCAAGAGCATTTCTGTTTCACTTCTGCACCAAAACACTCCAACCAAAAGGAAGACGTCAAGTAACCAACTTGTTTTTGACTAACTTAAACATCTGAAGTTTTATCTCATTTTTGCTCAGAGTCACGACTGGGGACATCGATTCCTTTCACTAACAATCATGAAATCAGTCAGTCATCAATCATTTTGAATGTACTTATGATGAAACAAGAATTGTTTCAAGACAAATCTTTAACATGAATATTTCCTTCACAGGGCGTTTATCACTGTCTTAGAGGCCAAGAGTCCAGCTACAAAAGGACTTAGAGCTCTACTTTCACAAGTTGATTTCATTGGGATCATTGGGAAGATGCTTGAAAAATGCTTCACAATTTTTTTTTTACATCGCAGAAGATTTATATATATTTTCTGATAACTTCAATCAAAATGTAAGTTTGGGGGGGTAAGCAAATATTCTTGAACACATATCTTGTTTTTCAAAATTCTTGTAAGAAGAGATGATGGAAAAGACAATAAATGTTTTCATGTCCCAACTTTTTTGAAACATGTTGTTGGCATCAACTTTAAAATGAGTATAATATAATTAATTAATAACAAACTGTCAATTTCAAGGTTTGGAGAGTTTTCTTTGCACCATTTTGAATTAAAACATCAATTCTGTTTAACATTTAGAATTGTGTCCCAAAATCTTCAGAAATTGTTGTTTCTACCCTGTCTGAAAATATTTTGTTATTCAATTATATGATGGTAAAGTTGTGATAATATATGATCTGGTCATCACATAAAACCCCCTCTAGCACACACAGCTAGTTTGGTTCCTATTTCAATCCTGGATTCATCACCTTGCAAGGGTGCAAACCACCATGTTCACAAGCATGATGCGCTGCATGCGTCACAAACAGCCAGTCATTGCACTGCGGGGGATGAAGGAGGAGTGGGCAGGGTAAAATTGCGAGCACGAGAGGAAGAAGGGACATGATTGGTCGGCGCACAGCAGTAAGAGAAGATGCCATTGGCTACCGTACCTCAAGGAAATGAGGAGAGCAGAGGAGGGCGGCACAGGGAGGGAGAGCAGAAGAGTAAAGAAAGAGAGAAAGAAGGGGGATGTTATTTCCCATGGAGACTCCCCCAAAAGTCTTCCAATATTTAAGAAAAGCAACAAACAAAACATCACGTAAACGCACGTGTGAGCGTCGAATCAGATCACTCAACTTCAGCAATTCATCTGGATGTCTGAACATTTGCTGCACTCATGTTTAAATACTTTGATTATTAACATACAGACATGGATGAATTGAATGCAAAGACACACATACACACACACACACACAATGTCAGTTTATTTTATACACATTAACAAAATCAGCCCAGATGTTTTACACAAATACAGTGATATAAAAATGTCCCTCTTTTTCCCTGTAGAGACAGCAGTGTAGATTTGTTTGACACATCTGAGAGAAACTGAGGTCTAATGCTCACTAATGAATGCTCAGTGTGCTGCCTCCTCTCATGTGCATTCACCTATCTTGCCTATCTGCTCCACAATTACCACCATATAGAAAGTTGTTCAGGCTCATAAAACATGGCATGGAGGATGTTGATTCAGCATTCAGACCTTAATGGAGCTGTCTCTCTAACATGAACCAAAATAAACAAATATGCATACAGACACACATTTGCATACACACACATAAAAATTCACTGAATAAAGCAGTAGCACAGCTGTGTTGTGAGAGTTTTGCTCAAGAAAGCACCACACTGAGGACATCATTTCCATGTCACTGACTTTAGCATGTTCTTCTTTTAGCCTCTCTGTGACCTTGCCTAAAAGGTTCCCCTGCTGGGAGTGACTGTGGTGAGATTATGGAGAGTGTCCAAGTGTGTGTGTGTGCATGTGTGTGTGTGTGTTTAAGAAGACCCTTGAGACTGGCTTTTGATGGCACAGTGGGTGGGGGCATCCACAGTGCTTTCTGTCACCGCTCGGCTATTTTCTTTCAGTTAATTTCCAGTTTCTCTCTCCACTTGTTCTCAGACAGTCCAGCTGAATATTTGCTCACCACTGGCGCCACCCTGCTGAAGGGATTTGTGGCTATATGAGAAATAATTCACTATATTAACACAGCTGTCATTTTACCCTGAATGTCATATTCAAGGTGGGAAGCTTAGATGCTTTCATAACGCTGCACTTCTCTATTGCAAATGTGTAGTAAAGACTCTGAAGAATCATTGTTTCTACATGATGGAAAGACAAATATCTGAAAGTTATCAACCACTCTTTATGATACAACAACACATCTCATTCACATTTGTGATTAATCAACAACAACAACAACAAAAAGTTAGCTCCTCTTTTACCCTTTTTTCAACTGTTTTACTCAGGGGTGGAAGTAATTACTTACAAATACTCAAATTACTGCAATTTAGTAGTTTTTTGGCGTACTTGCACTTTTATGAGTAGATTTTCAGGTCAGTACTTTTACTTGTACTTCACTAATCATTATGCCATGTAATCTACTTAGTTACTTTTTAAATCATAGTTGAGTACTGAGTACAATTTTCATTAATATCTAGACCTTTTATCTGCATTTTAAGGTGGTTTGATAGTAAACAAGCCAATGAAAACCAGGACATATGGATGAAAAACAAAACAAAACAAAAATATGTAAATGGATGTTGATGATTAAACAATTGATTTAGTGTTTAAAAGTTAACCAGTTAAAAATGTATTCATGGATATTCTATCAATAGTCGTGGCAGCACCTCATCTAATTTTGTTTTTTTGTCTGCCTTAGACCTTTGCTGAAAAAGGAAATAAAAACTTAAAATGAGAAAAAAGAAAGACAAAAAAACAACCAATCAGAATGAGCGAAAAACACTTGTTTTGTATCTTATCAGTTATTAATGATTATTCATTGATAGTGTTTTAACTATTGGTAAAGCAAAGAAAAAAAATTTAGAGCCCTATCTGGAGAGATGACAGTGACATCACCAGTTAAAAGTAGTTTTTTAGATGAATACTCTGAACTTTTACCTGAGTATTTTTCTAACACCAGTACTTTTACTTGTGATTGAGTAATATTTTAGCAATGTAAAAGTACTTGTACTTGAGTACAGATTTTCAGGACTCTATCCACCACTGGTTTTACTACTGTTTGAAAATAAGACAAGTGCCACAGGATACTACAGGAAAAGGTATTAAGTTCTGATGTGGGCTTTCTTTTGTTACCTGATTACACATATTTAATAGTAGTTACAGCTGATTCTTACTTAGCTTTTGGATATCAGTTTAAGAGCCAACGAGAGAGCCTCTGTACAGTAGTTTAAGTGTGGAGTCTTAATCAAACTACCTATTAAAAATAATGAAGAAATTCCAGCTGCACAGGATCTTAACTGGTCCCTGAATAAAGAGCTGTGAACATTCATGTACCACACCACAAACTGTAGCCTGGGGAACTTAAGGAATTTCTTAGACGCTATCATAATAAAATAAAAACAACAACAGAAAATTGTGTTTTTTACTGAAATAGTAGTCACACTGGTTTTTTACTTCTTCACCCCTTGAGTTACTTTCCTTTCACTCCATCCCTCCTCCTTCCTTACTGCTTCACAATCCTCTCTAATAAGCCACATCCAGAGGATTAAGGGAGCAGGATGGATGAGCTAAAGAAAAAAAAAATCACACTCCAATCTCTTAACCACCAGAGCCCAATGCATCTTGCAGAGCAGTATGCAGTCCCTCACTTCAGCACATCCTCTGGGTATTTCAGCACGGGGTTTTAGCGGTAATACATGGAGTATACTGCAGCAGGATTCTATTGCAATTCCTGGGGAAGACTACATTTATATGGTGCGGTGGCATTTTTCAAAGTAATGTCTCTACTTGTGGGTTTAGCGACAGGCACTCAGAGTGTGTTGTGTCGCTGAAGAAACCTATTACGGCTCAATCTACTGATATGCAGCTGAAGAGTGAAGGTTTCAGCTGATGCTATCGTGGCTCTGGAATTAATTCACTTGAATGCTTGATAGCTTTGCATTCGCTGTTGAATAAGTTAAGGACACCAAAAGCTAAATTTCAACTCTGAAATTATCTGTCTTTTTTGGGGCTTCATCACATGCTCAATTTAGTTGCTTATATATAATCAAAGGTTAGCACTTTGTCACCGGTAAAAAAAACCACAACCTCATGGCTTTTTCTTCTCACCTCTTCTCTCTGCGATCTGCAGGTAGCCAGTGGACAGATATTGCTCCATGTCTTGCTGGAAAGCCTCCTCAAAGAACTTCTGCCTCTCTTTCAGCTTGACCTGGGGAGTTGGCATGCCTCCCTGTTCGGCCCCTGGGACTCTCTGTGCATGATCTGCATCTAGCTCCACTAGAGACAAAAAAGGAGGAAAGGTAGAGAAGCTAGTTAGAAGCTAGACAGGAAACAAATGCATAAAAAAAACTAGATAGCATCTGAAGAGAAAAACAATCCCCTTAAAAGTAAGAGCTCATTAAAACATCCCCTTGAGATTTAGAGTCTTGTTTCACAGATCACACTAACTGGGAATCTTAAACTCTTTTCCTGGCTCTATTTCATGAAAATGCATTCAGTTCTTCTGTCTCACTTTCAACAGATAAATAATAAGTAGAAAACATTGAAATGTTTTTAGTGCAATCAAAACTGAACTCCACTTTCAATCTTTGCGACCAGAACACTCTGATGTGAAAGAGAAGGGAGCTATGGGAGAGAGAAAGCAGCAGAACTCATCCTCTGAAGGCTGGGGTCAATCTTTACTGAAGCAGAACGATGTCGGGCTTAGTGCTCCACAGAGCTCACAGATTCTGCGATTCACTCCACCCTCAGAAACTCAATACTCAGTCTCCTGTGGGCTGCACAGGAGACCACACTCACAGAAGTCGCACGCACCCAGACCATTCCACTGAACACAGTTTGGTAAATAGAGGCTCCTCTCCCGCTGTGTGTACCCTCCGTCCTGCTGGGGCATTCATGTGGATGTACATCTCTGTTGCCACAAACTCAAGGAACCGCAATGTTTGTGCTGTTATTTTTTGGATTAAAAGATTGCATGGTCGATCAGGGATTTAACTTAATAATTAGGAGTTGAATAAGGAGATTTGACTCAGCCAGTCTTGAGTTAAGGGTCTAACCATTACAAATCTATTATATTTTGAATATGTGGTCTGAAATAATGGGTCTTTACTGTCTCCATGACGGCTACACATTAGAGGGTATAACTATGATTTAGATTTGTAATGAGAGGTTAAACCAACACAGGTCAAAAAGAGTTTTCTGCTCATCTCATTTATGATACATGTTTACTATTGCACATGGCAATTTAATGGCATTTCTTTTCCGGTAAAGTTTGCAAATATGTATTCTTTCAATGCAGAAATACTTTTTTTAATAAAATGAGTGTCAGTTTCATTATTCTTCCTGCAATTTCTTGAAAATTGGCAATGATTTTTCAAAAAAAATAAAACTGATGATGGATGATTTTATGAGTTGCTTGAAGCATTATGATAATCCTCATGATGACGGTCTATGAATTTCATGTATCAAATATGATACCTATGCTGTTCTTGGGTTTAAGAAAAGGTATTCTTTTTTAAGGTATTCATTCTTTTCTTTTTTTAAAGAATGGACTTTTTTTTAGCTGTTTACAGACAAATTCGGGGATTCCTACATCATATGATAAGGTAGTTGTTTGAAAATCTGGACACATTTAGTCCAGACATCTAGTATTTCCACTTATAACTCAATATTTAGAATATGAACAAGCATAATATCTCCTCTTCCTCAGAAATCTGTTAAACACTTTGGAGTTTCACTTCTGATAGTCATTTGAAAAAATGTCTACATCAACATTTTAGAAAAGCTTCAAAAATAATGGAATGATTGGTGATCTTATTATCTCACTATGTGCTGAACTTCTTTTCTATTTCTGCTCCTTCCTGCACAAGGCTCCTGACCTTTCACCTTGTTTAGGAGGTATCAGAGCAGTTCGTGTGGAGATGGCAGGAGGGGGGGGGGCATGGTGGACTGACCAGGGGCAGAAAGCATGACCCTGCTGAGAGAAAAACCCTCTGTTTGTTCTGTGAGCATGCCTGCAGCCCGGAGTCTCCCACAGGCTGTCTCTTAAGGTTTCTTGTCTTGCTCTGATGGATAGCAGCTTTATATAAGACCACTTGGTGACACTAACTGCCGCGGCAAGAGCCAGGAAGCATTTAATGTGTAATTCACCCAGTGTCTTCAAAGACTGTTGGATATGGACAAAAATGTGGGACTAAAGCAATGACAGGGTTCAAAACATAGATTTCCCCTCTTTTTTGGCATAACATGCTCACATTAAAAACATTTGCTGCATTCTGTCTTCTACAAAGTAACAGCACATCAAACAACCAGCTGGAAACTGGACTCAGCTGATTTCATCCTATTGGGCTGTGATCATCGACTTGCTGGTTCTCAATGGTGTAACAGATCATCTGCAGAGCTCAGATGTACACACAGAGCCACACGACAACACCAGAGGAAGTAAACACTGCCTCTATAGTCTTTCACTCTGCACAGAATTATAAGGAGCTGAACCTGTGAGGGTCTCCCTCATATTAGACAGATGTCAGTCTGAAACTTCTGAATGCAGGATGCTACTTATATTTTAGTTAGAAAAGAAAAGAAATATTAAGAACTGCACCAGAATTCTGCACAAGTTCAACATTTTTTCTTCATATCTATGTTTGAAATATAGGAAAGTTGCAATTTAGAATCCCCAATTAACCTAGTGAGCATGTTTTTGGACTATGAGAGGTCACCGTACCTGAAGAGAAACCACACATGCTCAGGGTGAATGTGCAAACTTCAGCCAGAAAGGCCAACCTTGTTTGAACCAGGACGCAAACTGGTGACCTTTTTGCTGTGAGGAAGCAGCACCAACCATTATGCCACTGTGCAGCCACAGTAAAATATGTAGAATCAAAACTGTCCAATTAAAGTTTTTATTCAGCTGTGGAGCTGTTACTTTGGTGGAAGTGATTCTATGTAGGCATGAAGTCGTAACACAGAGGTGCTTAAAAGCTGCGGTAAAACATGAATGTTTTAAAATACACCCATTTTCATTCTTCTCTTTTTTGATTATATCCTCCACTCGCACTTAAGCTTTTACATTAAGGCGGCGGTTGAAAAAACAAACTTTTCTATCCTGCAGTGAAAAAAGGTAAAAAGAAACTTCCTGTCCTTGATAAAACAAAGGTGAAATCATAACCTTGCAGACAATAGAGTTTAGCGCAAAAATACCAGTGATAGCATGCTTATTTATCACAACAACAAGGTCAAAGATGTTGGCAGATGGAGAGAGGACACAGCCACACACACACACACACACACACACACACACACACACACACACACACACACACAAACACAAAGAGGTCAGTGTCTGGTGGTTTTGACTGTTTTTGTTTTTGTATTTACATCTCACGTCTTACTGTCCTGCATGTCTCTTAAAGCTCTGCACCATTCTTCACCTTTTTCTAAGTGCAGATCAGCTCCAACAGAAATCGATACACTGCTTCAAGAGTGTTAACGGTACTGCAGGATACACACACACACACACACACATACACACACACACACACACACACATATGCGTGCACACACACACACACACACACACACACACACACACACACACTGGAGTCATGATAAAATATAGCAGGACCCTAAAGGGGATAGCAGCAGATGGACACACACATGCACACACAAAGAAGGAAACAATGAGGTCCCATCAGAGCTGCCTTATGATAGACATCACACCACCAGCCCTCTGAGACTCTTACAAAAACTCTCTTTATGTCATCCTGCACTCAGAGTCCAATTTATCTCCTTTATCTGACTACACGTCTTTTTTTCCCCCATCACTCCCCCATCTTTCCCTCCTGACTCTGTCTGATGGCTGGTGTGTGTGTGTGTGTCTTGCAGGGACTGCTCTATTAGATTAAGGGCCTTGGGGAAGCTTTGTTCGTATTGTCAAGCATTGCGTGGGGTTCGAAAGAGGAGCTAGAGAGGGAGTGAGGGAGGGAGAGGGCAGTGCATTCAGATATAATTAGGGTGTGTGGACAGACGGCATTAATGATGGAGCTAGATCATGTCTTTTTATCTGTCTGTCTCTAATCTGGTTCTCAATCCATTATTAGCCAGGGTTGTCTGCTTGTTTAGACCTGGACCGAGCCTGTGTTTGATGGACAATCAAAGGTAAAGCTGGTGCAGTTGCCAAGGGAGTCATACTGAAGGATTTAAATATAGAAAAGAAAGAACAAAAAGTCTAAGATCCATCCAGCCAAATAGCTCTTTAACCAAAAAAAGACATTAAGCAGAAATAAGGATTGTTTATTTCCCACTTTAATGAATGACATTTCTTTAATGTTTCAGGATTTTCTTTTGTACGGCTTCTTCAGAACATAAAACCACCTGTCGTTTAGATTCCTCTTCTAGTTCTTCATCGTCTCTTTACACTTTCTGTCCTCCCCCATTCCATCTTTTGTCATTTCTTCACCTACCATCATCAACCAGACAACCATATCCTGCTACGCCCGTCACTGAAGCTGTGAAGACTATTTTTAGCTCTCGCCCATATTCCGCCTGCAGGATTAAGTTTGTGCTGATGACTCCAGTGTGGATGTCATTAAGTCTAAAAAATTCTACATGTGCTGCATGTTCATACAGTCATGCAGACACTTTCGCACCCAGCTGCACATGGGAGTTGTAAAAGCACAACATCAAAAACAGAATTTAACACATTCATGTGACGCGTTTCGTGGATTCTCCCTCACACACGCACACATCTGCTGGTGATTCACTGTAGCCGGGGCAATTGCATTATGTTTGCCGCAGCAGATGATGTTGAATGAAATTACATCATTTAATTTAATTACGAAGACAAATGTTTTTTGATGGCACTGGTGAACACGCTTGTGCTGAGCCACTTCCTCAGAAAAGAATGCAAGGATGGAGTTCCTTTGTGGGTAAAGAAGCAGACATTTTACATGCAAGGGCACAAATTTCACTCTTACCAGTTAATCCTTTGCACAAACAGCATATTGGCCTGTCACAGTACTCAGTACAGCCTGACCTGTTTGTTTCTACACCCTTAAGTACTGCCCCTTCATGATCTTTACTTTGTAGACCAGGGTGTGCGCAGTGATGCAATTATACAAAACATTGTCACTATTGCAACAGAATTGCCAAAAAGTTGAGTTGTAAAAGTTTCAATAAATTTGTCCTAAAATGGGAGAATATTCTAACTGCCACAGCCACTAGCTGCAGCTTTTGCACCAGTTAACTGCAACCACTACTAAATATAAACAATCACAGATGACAGGAGCCATCTCAAAGCACAGCACACTTTAATGTATTTCGATTTAGAAAACGGAGATGAAGTTTTACAAACGCTGTCTGCTTAATTTGTCTAGAGTGGTGTAACACAAGCACAGATGTAGAACGAAGGAGCCATGAAATTTATTGTTTATTCTTTATGTTTCAGGGTTTGGGGGCATGAATATGTTTGTATTATTTGTGGTGCTAACTTTTTGTTGCTTGTTCAGGGTAAAGGTTCAATATTTTGGGGGGGAACACATTAATTGGTGAATGGTAGATCAGTTGGATAGGGGCTCAGATATGAAAATTTTCTTTTTGAAGTCACCATACGTTTGGATTTCCATTCAAATGACTTGCCCTGAATCTTCCCCATTTATTGCTGCCTTCAATTGCAACTGTGGCTTATCATTCAAATGGTAACCAAATGGGAATACAAACATAACATGGACACTAAAAGTTTAGCCATTGCCTTCCTTCCTTCTGGTTTGGAACAAAATTTAACACAATAAATGTATATATCTAAATCAATAATTCAATCGCTCCTCTTGACTATTCTTGGCTGACATGAATCAAGCTTTGTCATACCAGCTACTGTCCCTGACATTCCCTAACTCAAGGCATTCAACAACAGACCCCAGTTTCATCAGAACATAATAAATTTGATTGTGAAACTGGATTTTCTGAGCTCCACCATTTCCGGGAACGTCACAGACACGTCGCAACTTGTGAACTCAAAGCTTTCACAAAAAATTGACTTATGATTTAGTGAACATCAGAGAGAAATTAAGAGTGTGGGTGTTATGCAGACAGGAATCCTAACAGGGTGAACCTGACACTGTCATTACTTCATGACTTTCTAGAACAGCCTGAGACTAACACATTACCACAAAGTGACTCATTGAAGATGCTAATGGACACTTATGTTTTGACAAGGTGTTAACAGGTAGGGGTGAAATGTGCCAAACTCATGAACACAGAGAGGACTTCGACCATCAGCTTGTCCCTGACCTCACTTTTGCTGCTGAGAAATACTTACTCATTTCAAAAGGTTTTGACCAATCAGAATCAAGTATTAAACACAGGCAAGTCCTACAAAAATGTGTTTGAATGTGTTGTAAAAGGGTTATAAATAGTCGACATGTAAGCAAATGTTAATAAAAGCACTCTATGTGAAGAGCTGCTAAAAATAACACAAGAGCAATGCATGAACAAAAGTCTCCTGCACAGAATTTCCTGTACTACTTTCACTTTCAAATATTTTCAGCTGAAGAACCAAACGTATAAAAAATTCTGGCGCACTACCTGAGTTTGCACTCGGTGTATCTGTTCCCACACTCATCATGCAGACTGGCAAAGTGACACTATCCCCACACAGGCTGTTTCTCTCTCCTCAGCAGACAACAGTCCAAACTGCGTATTCACAAGGTGTTTGTCTGCTCTCCTTCTCACTTCACCACGGCTGTGTGACCCAAAGCTCAGGGGAAATAAAAAAAAAGAGTATAAATTCAATTATATAATCCTTTTCTGCTTGTTTGAATGGCTATTCCTGCCGGCCCGATCAATATGACATGAGACTTATGATGTAATTGTTCTCGTATGTGTTTGCAGCAGTAGAAAAAAAGAATGAGGGTTTGGTTTGTGCTTTTTAAATGCAGGAAGCAGAAGCCACAGGAAAAGGCTGGTTTGTTTGGGTGTAGGTAAGTGTGACAGTATGTGTGAGTGGTACAGCGCTCATGTGGGTGATCATGCACCCATTTGTGCATCTTTTCATATTCCCATTTCATATGCAGACAGTGTAAACAAGCTTAGAGACATTTACCTGATTCTGATGAACTTACTCTCATCAACATCCTGTTTGTCATTTGTGTGAAGCAGAACTGTGCATGTTCCTTAAACAGCATGTAAATGTGCATCCATATTTAGAGGCGCTAAGAACAAACCATCCTCGCTGCGCTCTTAATCCACAGCTACAGCAGAGAGAGAATGAGAGAGAGAGAATGAGAGAGAGGGAAGTAGCTAATAACTACAGCTGAGAGGAAACACGCCATGAAGGCCAATTCAAGTCTTAAGGATTCAACTCCAGCTCCAGAATCTACTAAATAGTCATTTTCTCACAGCTTGGCTCAAAGAGCAAAAATGCTAATCTTACTGCTAAGTGTTCATCACACAGGCTTGGTCAACATCCCTTTTTAGTAGAGACAGTGCTAATTTGGGCTCCCTTGAAAAAAGGAACTTGTTTTACTCCGTTTCAACAGGCAGTTTTAAAGCACCAATCTTACTCTGAGCTCTTTCAGAATGTTGTTTAGTAAGATTTCTGAGGTGTAAAGAATATTCGATGTGAACGCCGACAGACTGCATTAAAGTGACCGTAAATAACAAGCGACGCTAACTCCCCCCTTTTCAAATGGAAATCTATGTTTTTATGAGTCATCAGCAGCCAATTCAAGCCACCGCCAGAGCCGGTAACACAGTCATTTACACTTTGTAGAGTACTTTGCATATCAGGTGCCACTAGACAGAAGGTTACGTTTGAAGCCTGGCTGGACAAATGAATAGATGGACAGACAAATTGCCGCAAATGGCTGCCACAAGATTGAAAATAGAGCCTGTGTTTGTGTCTGGAGTGTCAGACAGAGACAGGAAGTGTGGATGAGAGCAGGAAATACAGGAAGTGTAGGGGCTAAATGTTTTCATTTATGTATGTGTCACATGAAGAAATGACAAGAGAAAAAAGACAAGACTGCAGGGCATGACCTTTAAGTGAGGTGCACTGGTCCTCAGACAGTAAGTAAACAGTTGCACTCATAATTATTCAAGCCACATAGAAAAAAAGGGTCTATTATTACAATAAACAAACTTTAAGGGTTGTGCATACTAAATGCTGAAGGTTAAACTCTTAGAAGGACACCATCACTGATCCACAAGCACAAGAGAAGTTGGCTCCAATATGCCAAAAGGTTTGGTGAATGGATTAATGAGATCAATGAGAGAAGACTGGAATCTATTAAGCCCATGGATGAGTACTGATTCTGGAGGAGGAAAAACACACTACCTACAGGAAAGCATGGCGGTGCCTCAGAAATGCTCTGGGGCTGCTTTGTTTCTTCTTGCTCACAAAACCTGCAACATTCGAGGTGCAAGATGGATTCATTCAAGTATGAGGAATTCCTAGGAGGGAATGTGCTCGAACCTTAAAACAGCACAATGATTCAAAGCCAAAGATTCACCAAGACTTGGTCTGAGAAGTGTTGGAATACTCCAAAGTGGCCATTACAGTTGCCTGACTTGAACCCCACAGAAAATCTAGGAAGTTGCCGCACACAAACACAAACACAAGAATATAAGGGACAGGAGAATTCTGGAACAAAACTCATTAAAGTGGCTTTTTTGAATTATGAGTTGGGTATTGCTTTTGAAGTCATTGTTCTTATTTGTTTGAATTGTTTGTTTGTTTTTCCCATTCTGCTTCTAAACCCAATTGGCTACGTGGGTTGATTAACTTTGGGTTTAAATCAACAAAGCAACAAACTGTACTTAAATTGCTTTTTTTGGTCCATAAACATAAAGTCTAAAAATGTTTGCCTCATGAGCTCAAATGATCTTTTATTTCTATTTCCATTAACACCAAAACAATCTGTCTCAAATGTCACTACAGCTGTTTCATCCACTTTACATCACACTGACTCCCCAAACAGATCAAATGTTCACTATCAGATCTGAAGCCCTCCTTGTTCTTGCCATCACTTTAAATTAGCTGTCTGCTCTGATGGATTTGTTTCCTTTGGCTTATAAAGGCCTAATATTTCATCAGGAGACAGTGGCACAGCAGCCTGGAGACCTGGAGCAGCCTCGACAGCCACTGTCTCGTCTTCTTCTTCTACTTGTTCTTAAGCTCAGTGCTCATTCAGCCGTGGTATTTTTAGATTCTGTCCGCCCAGCTTTATCTCTCGAGTGCTCAGGTTTCCGCCAAAGGCACCCCCCCATGTTGTAAATAACACGCACCACCACTCTGTAATGCTCATGCACCCATATGACAACGACTTGCATGTTAAGTTAAATTATATAAGTAGAAAGGTTGTGTAACTCAGAGGGACTCGATGAACTTAATGTGTGAAACTAAAGCATGCACAGGTGATGAGGCATATTACACACAGACACAGAGAAGCCGTGAGTCATTACGTTGTTAAGTGATTTTAACAGTGTTTTCTCCACAATGAATCACCCAGACATTTATCTGTGAACCTGAACTTATAATGACTTTTACCGGCTGCAGACCATGACTGCACACTCATCTTCAAACTAGTCATCATCCTCTCGCTCTGTGGCTCAGTGATCGCAGCTTTAAACTCCACACGAGCTCAGAAGTTTCACTTTTCTTGTTTCCTCCACCACATGCTCCTTCCCATCGATAACATCTGTCTGTTTTCACCCTGAATGTTAGGCAGCTGTTGTGAGGTTTCTGTCCAGTCTTTGCAGGCTGCAATGCATCAGCTGCTGAATTCAGGCTCACTTCATTGCTCAACAACACCAGTGGGGATGGACTGTTTTTTTTTCTTTTTTGGCTATTTATGCCACTCATTTGATAAAACAGGATTCTTTTTTCTGAATGAATAATTTCTTCTGTAGAGATTATTTACGAGCATGTATATAAGATGTCTTGCAAATCACTTGCAAAGTTGCAACTTATTTTGGAACTTAATGAAGTAACTAGAAAAATCTTTGCCTCAAGATCCCAAATTTGATTTGAACACAAACTTTCTTTGTTAGCTTTTCTTTCAGGAACAAAAATAGCTTTTAAAAAAATGCATGTTTTGTCTGTATCAAGACAATGCTATTAAACATTTTTAACACCAGCTCAGGACTTATACTCATTTGCAAGGAAACTAGTTACCTGAATGTTCTTTCTTGTGAACTTTAGATGCAGATTGAAGTCTATGGAAGCCTTAATAGGATTGAATTACAAACATTTGATTTACCGTGTTGTCCCATTATAACATGTTCTCTTAGGTTATTTTTCAAGACGATAACCAAACATTAGATGGTCAGAGCTCATGCTCATGCACATGCATAAACTTGGAGTCACCATAGCTTTTTGAGCACAATCAAGCAGATCAGACATTATAGTAAAATGAGATTTATATGTACATATTACTGCTGTGGCACATTAACATTTGCACTTTCAAACACTTATGGTTATGGATATCTCTGTAGCATCTGAAATTGTCAGCTCTGTGTCAGACTGCTGCAGTCTGAATGCAGCAGAAGGCCATGTTGCAAAATGGGTGCTGCACAGTGCTCTACATTCAGTGTGGGTGTCAAACCAAGTTTACCACACAGTTTGTCTTCTCCTCATGCTTTCTTTGACCTTACAGCTACAGGGGCAATGGATTTTCTGTGCTTTATGGTTTTTATTCATTTTCTAACCTTTCTTTAAATAAAACTTTTACCTTTGGACAAAAATTATGATATCTTACTGGAAATATGTATGGCTGCCTTTGATACAGCTTGTGAAAGAGGCACTGTATCTTTATCATATAGCGAGTAATGACTCTTCTTCAGATGTTTCTCCTTATTGTACATTTATATCCTGTTTTTATTGACTGCTTATATCCTGTTTTCACTGGGGGTTACCTTTTCAGTACTGAGTATTTTTGCCATTTTGTTTTGTCTCGTGTTGTTTGTTGGTGGTTAAGGAGGCTGACTCATTGCACTCAAAGTCTCCTGTGGGTACAAACAAGTTACCCTGGCTCTTACTGTTAGGTCAATAGCAACAGCAACATAAGCTGTTTGGCATTGTCCGAAAAAAAAGGTTTACTGTTTTTTCGCCTTTTTGTCCGTCAAACTGCTCGACAAATTGATTTCACTGTTGCGGTTAATAAATTACAGTGCTAAAATGTTTCAATTGCGTGGTGAGTGTTTTTGATTAGATATTGCATTTGAAAGACAGATCTCAGTGATTATATTTATAATTAAAAATTAAAGCACTCTTAAGTTATTATTGCAATGATGTTCTCAGAATTTCAGAAAAAAATAGTTTCATTAGACGAAGCTGGTTTTGGTTATCAGAGTCTTTTCTGGAGATTGGTCTGAAAAAGGGGGGGTCGTCTTATAATCAGGGTGGTCTTATATTTGAGTTAATATGGTTTAACAGCTGAATGGTCAAGTAAAACTATTAGTCAGCTTATGTTTCACACCAAACTATAAATTCCCAGTGACTGTAACATTAAGTAGGTGAGCAGGAATTCACAGGAAAATAAAATCCTAACAAATTTTTTTTGATGTGCCACCTTGTAATTGATTCCCAATGACTTATTTATTCATATTACTGAATATTTGTGAAAATACGTCAGCTTCAGCCAAAAGACTAGTCTTCATTGGTAGCATGGCCAGATGTTAAAATGAGCTATCAGGTTGTCCCAGGCTTCTGTAACAGAAAATGAGTGACCATTGTTATAGGTTTTGATCAATCAAGATGAGGTTTTTGCCACAACAGAGAAATAACTCTGAATGTTACAGCTGAGTTTTACACAGAAATATTTTTATAATCAGGTCTAGAATTTTACAGATCAGATCTGGAAACAAATTCAAAGTGAATGTTTGTTGGCTCTGAGTTTTATTGCAAACAAAAATACACCCACAGAACAAAAAAAAATCAATTCAAATCCCTGGAATAGCCTCCAGCCCGCCTTCCTGAAACAAAGGAGACAGATGTTTTAATCTTTTACTGTGAAATTACATCCATGTGTTTGTGTTTCGGCAGACAACCGCAATTGTTACTTTATGTGCCAAGCTTTCACAGCTGGCAGAGATATAGGAAATGGTTTGCGCTGGTTTGCAATCAAATGAGTGACTGCAGCGATGCGGCTGAGGATGATGGGAGTCTAATGAGAGGCTGCATCAGAGGAAATGAATACAATAAAAACTGAAGATAAAGTAGATCTGCAAGAAAAAATATTATTGAGTCATGAGTGTGTGATCTTGAGATATTTTAGAAAGAGTGAGTGCTTGAAGCTGCTGAGGATATGAAGATGAGCACACTTAAGGAAAAAGAAAGCAACAGTCAGTAGCTTGTTAACTATTTATTCAGTGTGCCTGATCTCTCCCTCTCTCTTTCTCTCTCGCATCATCTCAACGAGTAGGAGATGAAGCACACATTCAAACAGTTTTACTAACTACACATGTAACTAGGCAACAGCTCCCCACCATATGAGGAGAAGCTCTGTGGGACTCACAGTCTGAACATTTTTCATTACAAAATATGACTCATAATGTGTTGAAAGATACCACACAGCTTCACAGCCCCGATATAAAATGTAATAGCCCATTACACAGCCTTCAGTTGTCTGAATAATTCCTTTTGACCGAGTCCTCCTATGAACACATTAAACTAATGTGTCAAAACAACAAGCTGCCACTGTTATTTACCTGCTTTACCGTCTGACAGTTAGTCACACTGCAACAACAAATGAACAGAAAGACATAAATCGCTTAGACAGGCTGAAGTGAACGCAGAGACGTGAGAACACACACACACACACACACACACACACACACACACACACACACACACACACACACACACTGGACATATAGGCCTTGCAGCAAATCAGAGGTGTCAGCTAGCGGCTGAAGAACTCTGAGCACAAAGCTGTGCAGGATTAGGAATGTACCAATTAGACGTGAGACAGGGCGAAGGTCACATCTGTAGGTGTGAGGCGGGAAACCTGACATTTCATAACTTGGATCCTTGAATTAAATTATGAAATATTTTACAAATGCTGAAATCTCAATGTTCATATTTGCCTTGGCTTTTCAGCTTGTGCAGCATGTTACTGATGCTTAATGTTAGGGGTGTTGTGGCAATTTTACAGTGACTTCACCGTGGGGGATTTTCAGCACAGCCCCAGCCTGTATCATCAAGAGAGCTTCAAGCTAGATTTGATACCAGCCCAGGCGGCTAATAGAGCATTTTGGTGCTAAGGTAATCAAAGAGACACAACAGTTTTGGCCTAATGAGGCAGAAAATGCATGCAGCCTCTACCTGTGGTCTTTAATACTCACATCAGCTTGAATGAAATAAAATGTTATCCAGGCACAGGTTTTGTCAAAAAAAGGTCATAAAAGTGTCACGATCACTTTCACAAAGCTGTGATTGAATAACAATACAGCACATGTAACCACACGCAGTCACAGTTAGATTACATAATGTGACACATTATGATGTTGATTATAACTGCCTCCTAGAGCTCAAGGTGCATTTATTATTTAACCACTTGTAATCTGATTTGACACATCATAGCATTGCAAGAGAAACTGTCTCATGAGTTCAAACAATTGGAGTCTCTTAAACAAAGAAACTTGGGGGAAATATCTAAACAGTCTTGTTCCTGCAGAGTCATACAGTTAGTAACCATGGCTGCTTGTTTGTTTACTGAAAAACAAAATCTAAAGAGTGGGGAGAAAAGTGAAACACAAGGGAAAGTGAGCAAATGTTCTCCATAGAGGCAACATGAATACAGATCTTACTTTTCCTCCTTTTGCTTCCAACTGCCAGCTGACATTTACCTCATAACAAATCCAATGCTGCAAGGCACCTGGCCTTTTTAAATGTGTATATTGAAGCATACACTACATGTGTATGACTGCATACTGTTGCACAACACACAAGCAAGGATAAACAAGCTCACTCCAGCAGGAGCCACACAGAAAGGTCAGCGGGGGATATAAAGGGTAAGGAACATACCCAGGCTGTGTATTAGCTGCTTATATGGACGTACGTTACTACCAAGCAGGAGAGTCAGGTTAAATAAAGGTTGTATATATTAGCTCAACAAAGAGACTTTTTGTGTAACCAGAGAGTATAGTTGGTGGCTTTGTACAACTAAAGCAGCTTAAAACTGCCGGAGCTGTGAGCGGATTTTGAGAACTTGAAATTTGCATTCAGTGCTGATAGTGACATTTAGCCGATTTAGGATCTAATACAGAAGTGTAGTTAATGTGCTGAAATTCAGAGTTTACCTAAATGTAAAATATCATTGACCATGCAGATTAAAATGCCTCAACACAACACAGAAATAAGCCTTCAATCTTGTTAATATCAGCACAGAAGCTCTCACTGGTTCTCAAATTGTTTATTGCTCTCGAAGTTGAAGTCATGCATGTTGCTTGTGCATCTTTTCTACAACCGTCTATCAACATGCTTTGATACAGTCCTTAGTGAACAGCCTTTTCAGCAATGACCTTAGGTGGCACTATCCTCAAGGCGGGTGGTGATGACTGTCTTCAGGAAAACTATCAAGTCTGAAGACTGACACGTGATTGTTGTTGCATGTTCTGAACCGGACTGAGCAATATTTATTCCATATGAATAGTAATTTGCCTAAACTCAAAATAAAATGTTCTAAAAAATATTCTAAAAAATTGTGAAATGAATTACAGTTTTTCTAGATGTAGGCTGTGATAAATACTTAAATTTAGAGTTACAAAAAAAAAAAAAACTCAAACATTCTTAGTTTGCAAGTAACAAGTGCAAAATGGTTGCCCCCAAAGTGGGTGCTTGGGAGCTTTTGGCAGGTTGCAAAATACCTTACAAAAATTAAAGTATGTAAAATTGTATAGCTAATCCATCATCATAAAAATATCAACAAAACTTGGGGTTAAATATGATATAAAACCATGCAATTGGAAAATGCCTAATCTGTTTTCCTTTTCATTTTTTTTTTAATTATTGCTTTGGTGGTGATAAGCATGTTCCCACTATAGAAGTTAGCTAGGCATTCTCTGGTAATGCTCATTTTAGGGGTCACGGCATGACAAGTTTGGAACCACAGACTAAAATGTTTCAAATTTTCATTTTCTAAAATAAATGACAGAAGATATTATCTAGCAGTCTCATAGGAGGATGTGCATTAATAATTGCAAACGGGCACACATTGGCTGTTATCAGTGCTCAACCAAAATACAGTCCAGACTACAACAAAATCAAGATTGCTGTGTTGCTTGTTTTTAGCTTGGTGTTTGTTTCTTCTTCTAGTAAACTCAGGCTGATTTGTGCATTGACAGTTTCTAGTTTGGCCTCTCTTGCTGTTTTTGCCTTTTCTCTTTGCTGGCTGTCTCATACTTGCTTTGGACAGCTGTGGGTGGGGTCTTGAGAGAGATCTTGTCAGCACACCTGGGCAGGCTGAGCTCAGGGGCCATAAAACAGACCTGCACAGAATCCTGAGTCTCTTCTCTGACATGTGGGCTGCTTTCACCAGTGTTTTCCTTTTTTGTGATACTGAACTCGCTCACACACTGAGTTCTGCATACACACTCACTCACTTAGATGCTTAACATGTTTGTTCTTTTAACAATAACTTCTAATACTTTTGAGCCTTGTGACAAATACCTAATAAAGAATGCGCAGAAGTAAGTGATGTCGTCTGCATTTAAAGGCACTGCATATAAAAAACTTGTGAGCATGTCGGCATGACATAAATCTATCTATATTTTATGCAACCAACTTTTTTTGTGTGACTACCAGGCAGTGATACTCCATCAAGGGGCTAACTTGGAGTCTACTGAAGGTACTGGTTGTTTAATGTGTGAAATGCAACAAACCGCTAATACAAAGCCACTTAGCATACTTGATAAAATTTTCTCTTTAACTTGCAAGCAAATAGATATAATAGATAAAATAATGATTTTTCCTAGTCATTTTCAAAGTGGGTTCATGTGCAGTCAGAGTTAAAAGTCAGCTCGGCTGAGGCCGGGTTTACTTTTTTGATTGTCCTGAACTAAGATGGAATTTTGTATTGAAATAAGTGGCTCTTGCCTTGAATCAGCGTTTGTGTTTTTGTCTGTTCTGTCGCTGTAAACACTGGTTATGCCCAGTAGTGGTATGAATGAATCCTGGAGGTTGGTTAGCTACAAGAGTCTAGTGTGAACTCTGTACCTGACATGGGTAAAAATCATTAATCTGTGAAATATGAATGAAGTCTCAGCCTCTGGTTACAGGACTCTTGTGGCTCACAGCTTCAAAGTGGTAGCACACACCGCTGTTTCACTGCAGTAATGGCAGCCACTTATGACGGCGGCAACCACAAATAAGCTGTAGGATTGGTCTATAAAGGAAAAGGATCCATGTGGTGGGCTAATTCTTCTGCTCTTATTCTTCTACCTTAGCAGATATTTTTATCCAGCTGACATTCTTCTCCACTTCATTCTTGCCTCCTTGGTTGCCTGTCCAGCTTGGTCACAATTTCTACTAATGACAGATTTGTGTCTTGATAACACCTAAATAAGCTTGTTAGAAGGACCAAAGAACTGGAAGAGAAGGTTCTTTTATCTGACAGCAGCTGACAGTATGTTTTCAAACAGAAGGATCCATCCATCAAGGAGGAGGAAACACGCCTGTCAAACTGCCCACCTTACACAATCTGCTCGAAAAACAACTCGCTGGTTTCCCAACAAAATGTTCTGCCAATCTGAGCGCATGTTGTGATTCTTGTACGCATAATTAATACACCATACAGTTTTTACACCAAGGGAAACAACTGTAACCTGGCACAGGTGACGGGTGATGCTACCTAATGTGTGGAAATTGAACTGTTGCTCCGATTAAAATGTTGCAGTTCCAGTTTCTGCTTCATTTGCCATTCAAATGCAGCTAAACCCATGCTGTCAAACAAGGATTAAACTTGTCTTAATGAATAATGAGAAAAAATAATTTCTCACTCTCCTCCCTGTGCTTGGAGATAAATATAAGGAAAAGAATCCTTGGGCTGCTGAATAAATCAGCATGCAGCCCATGAGCTTTCAACACCTGACAACAAGGATCGAACTTTGGCGAGGCTGGGGAAAATTTATAACCTTCATAAAGTCTTTACCCACATTCACGTATAGTACATCACGCTTAAACATTTCAAAGAATCACCAGAGCTCCCAGAAGGCAATTAAGAAATCTTACATCATAAAATGTCTGGGAGCTGCTAATAGAGGGGGAACAAAGACGTGAAGGAGGAGAAAAAGTGAGGATGACAGGCGTTTCCTAACAGGTTAATTGCTTGCCTTTAAGGGGGCTTTACTCACAATGATAAGGGGGGGCTGGGTAATGTAGTAATGAGTAAGTGCAGTGAAATCTGGCCAATCTGATCCGCACAACAAGGAGACAGTTGAAATCTCTAGAAGGCACCACTGACTGATAAACAGGATGATGAAAATTCAGAAAGCAGATTGCACACAGTAGCCCTCAGGTGATTTACAAGATAGAAGCAAAGTAGTTTGGGTATGAAGATGATGTAGAGAGACAAGCTTTTATAGTATAAAACCACCGTGTTAGAGTGGTTCAAAAAAGCTGTGCAGATTATGCATAGGCTTTGCTTATTTGTGGTTATAAAAAGGATGTTTGTTTTGCTTTTCCAGGACACTCAGACTTTGATGCATAATACAGGAATCTCAGCTTTCTCCAAGAAACACAGCTTCACATCAGCAAAAACCCACATCGAGTTGTCAGTGAAGATGCCTCTTAAAAAATGACCTGTTCACTCTCCACTTTTTATTTCACTAAGCAGATAAAGATGCAGAGAGTAGGTGGAGACAGAGACGTGGGATGACATACATCTGATGCTGTGAGCCAAACTTGAACTTCTAACACCGCAGAAATCCAGCTCTGTGACTCCAACGGTAAAACCACAACACTGTATACTCAGTGTGATGAATAATAGCTGAGCTCTGCAGTGCTTTCTGTATGTCAAATTATTTAAGATCATGGCTCAGGCCTTCCATACTGTGTCAGTTTGGTTGGAAACAGCCCGATGCAGTGAAACTAGAGCAAAACATCAAATGAAAACACTTAAAAATGAAAGAAAAAAAGTTGCAGCCTATTTATATTTTGACACATGAACAAAGTAGTGCACTTCTGTCTTCAGCAGCTACAGTAAGTTAAAAAATATCAAGAGAAGGGCTGGACAATGGAAGAAGAAAGATAAGGAGAAGAGAGGATGAGAGGGAAAGATTAAAAGATAGGAAGGAAGCAGAAGAAAGAAGCTACTGTGTGTTTGCAAATAAAGCTCATGATCATGGTGCCTTCATAGAAAAAGAACAATGTCAAGAACAAGAGTTCGAACAAGAGACAAAAGAAGACGTAGGAACAAAATCAAGAAGACTTCATGAAAATAGAAGATGGAGCAGAATGTGGTGGAAGGAGAAGAAGGAAAGGAAAGAGAATAAGACAGAGAAGGAGGAAAAAAAGTTGGTGAGGAAGGAGAAGCAGATCGAAAAGAAAGTGAGAAGGAGATGGAGAAGAAGAAGCAGAAGGAGAAGACAGAAAAAAAGGAGAGGAGAAAGGAGCAGAGGGAGAGCATGGAGAGAGGGAAGGAAGAGAAGATGGTATTGATCCCCTTGTGCATGGATATCCCATCATGCCCTGCTCTGAACATGTGTTTTATACACACTGAACAGAAACCACAGCATGTAGAACAGACCAGAGAGCATGTGTCCTTTGATGAATATTTCATCATGTTACAGAGAGAACGAGTCAAACAGGATGAGGACTGTAAGCAGCTCATTTCATTAAGAGAAGATGATGCATGTTACATACATGAGACTATCTTATAGAAGTATTAAGTATTTCAAACAGGTGTTAGGAAATATGTGCAACATAGTTGTTCTTAAAAGATGGTTTACCACAATTTCTGGACTATAGGCTGCTACTTTTTTTGCACACTTTGAACCCTGCGGCTTAAACAATGATGAAGCTAATTTATGGATTTTTACAAGCTTCATGATACCAACACATTGAGGCCCCAGTTACAACGTTTGACAACATTTCACAAATACAAAAAAACAGTGAAAAAAAAATCAGCATTTAAATGTAAACGCTGAGGGATTGTAAACACTGTTGTATGCATGCCAGGCCTGTAGTTGGCGATATAACTGTAGGAGCTTTATACAGGACAAAGGTTTATAAGCTGAATTTGAGGTGGGCTGATCATCCGGTGTATATACTGAAGGCCTCTGCACTGATTGCAAAAATGGTGCAATCGATGCACATTTTCTTGAAAGGCAGTCAGCTGATTCAGCAGCACAAGCATGAAGTGGTAGTCTGCTATAGTTACTGTTTTCGTTGTTGTCTTGGTTCGCCTATGGCCAATTCACAATGAAAGTGTAATGTACACACGCTAAGCGAAGTGTGACCCCAAAGTTTCCACTGAAAACTCTGGGCTCACCTTTTACACTGCAACGGTGAAACAAAAGAGAGACTGAGAAAGTGTGTGGAGAAGGCGTTCAGTTCTGACAGTGAAGAAGACGACTTTAGGAGTTTTTGTGCACTGGGGGAAGATGTAGATAGCAATCAGTGACTTTTCTGGTAGGCTACTGTGTAACCAGCCATGCAACAGGCACTATTCAGAAAAAAAGCACCTATTTAATTAATCAGAATTTTTAAATAAATCTGTCTATGTAATATCTTTCTGTATAAATATTCCATGTTACAACGTGGACACCTGCAGTGTTATACACAAGTGCGGCCTATACATGTAAGATTTTTTTCTCTAAGTTTAATGGGTGCAGCTTATATTCAGGAGGGCTCAATAGTCCAGAAATTATGCTACTTATATAGGGTTAATTTTCAGGGCTTTTGTTTTATCAGCTAAAATTCCTTACTGAGCCTTTAATATACCCGTTTGGAGTTCTCAGTCTATCTATCTTACAGTTTTGAACCATTGTGGTAACTCTTCACTCCCAGTTAGGCCACACTGGATTGTGTCCTTTTTCTAATCCACACTATCTCTAACTCAAGCCTTTATGTAACAACCTCATTTCCTACATAGACCACTCTTCAACAATACAGGTGCTTCTGGCTGCAGGGGTTGGTATGAATATGTGCTCAGATTTAGGTTAAGAGGCAGCCAAGTGGGATAATGGAACTATTTTATGAATCTGCAAATAGAATTTCTTCATGTCCCCGAGGAGCTGCCCTGCTATCACCCTGTGACTGCATAAACAAGAAAAGGAAAACCATCGTAATTCAGAGTGTGTTTGTGTGTCAGTGTGCGCAGCCACATGAATTATTCTGTTCATTTCACTAACTTTTAGTCTTGACCTTGATAAATTCTCTTCATTAGAAAGCTGCTCTTTTCCTCTGGCTTCATCAAGACCAGCTTCTTGATTAGGATAACTTTTTCTTGTTGTGTGATCACTGACATGCAGGTTCATGCACCTTATCTGTTTTTTTAAATAAAATATTGTTTGGCAAAAAACAAACAAAATGCAAAAAAGGTGAACAGCAGCAGGCAAAAATGTTTAATTTATGACAGAATGCAAATGAAGCTGTCAAAGAAGAGTTCAGTGAAGGTGACCACATTGTGAATAATAAGCCAGAACACAAAGAAGAGGCCACACACTGGGCGAATAGTCATGAAAACTGAATGCCTCGAGTGGAGTTAAGTGTTTAAACCTCAAACAAATTCTTCAAATTTTAAAGTGAGTACACGTTTATGACTCTGATGTCTGATGTCAAAAACACAAAACAATTCTATACTTTTACTGGATTACATTTTTCTTTTCCAGATTGTTACCCCTTGTATGAAAATGTATATCTTCCCCTGATCATTTCCAGGAGTTTCAAAGTACATGAGAATAATTCTTATGCTCTAATGTCCCATGCAGCTCAGGTATATCAGTTCAACAGACTGCCTCAGGCGAGGCCGGCAGGATGTTTGCAACATCTCCCTTATGGATGACGCATCCACTCTTCAGAGTTCTGAGTCACTTTGGTGATGAAACAGAGTCCGAGGACTAAATCTGTTGCCATAAATTAAAATATCCAAAAAGTAAACTCATAACATGTTGCTGTATTCAAGCAGACAACATGCTGTAAAGGATGTAAGACAAAGCTACATGGTCATGGTAAAATCTTACTGTGTACTCTGAAGATAAGGCAGAAGTGAGATACAGATTTGAGTTCACCATGCATGAATACACTAATGCCAAACTCTTCAAGATATTGAACATAAAGGTGTCATGACAAGTATGTGAATCAATCCTTGAAGTCTTCCCCCTATCATTGTTCTCCTCATCTGCTCTGAGGTTTTCCTCTAAATATCAGCCCTGTCACTTTGTGTTGCCTTGCTCTTCTTTTTTCCTCTCCGTCATTGCCTCTTTCTCACACATTGTCTCTTCATCCCTCTTTTGTTGCCCACATCCCACCCGCCACCGCCGCCACCACACCGTTGTTTATCTGCATTCAAGTGCACCATCGTGTCAGCTCAGGCATGAATTGCAAAAAAAAAGCTAATCTTGACCAGGGGAGGGAATGTTACAAAGAGCATTTGTAGAGAGATGAAGCAGCATCAAATACTAGTGCACATACACACACCACATACACACACACACAGACACACACACAGCCCCTTCTAGGTATTAGTTACACCATACTGTGCTCCTTCCTTTGATATTATCTCATCGTCTCTCTGTTATTTTCTATTCCTCTTTATTTCTCATGCCCTGCAGTGCATACTTAACACTGTGTGTGCCCTGGAGCACTATTATAGAACCACAACTGCATCATGATCATGTGGTTCAATATTTCTGTCTGGGTATTGCCCTTCTAGCTCCTTTTTTCCCTTTTTTTTGTACACTCTCACTTTTAAACCTACGGCTATTTTTCACAGTTTAAACAGTAATTTGGCTTGGTTGAAACCTTGGAGCTCATATTGAAGAGAGAATGAGGGATTACAAATTGCTGATGTAGATCTTGTTGATGTGATAAGAGGCAGAATAGATTACTTCAAGAAACAAGAGAAGGTTATAATAAGTTCAATATTTATCTGATGTGCAGCAATTCTGGAAATTTTATAAATGCAAGTCACATAATGCCACCGAGTGGATCAAGCAGTCCATGAGATTTCAACCTGTACTTATATAAGACAGCTGGCATCTGTATTGATAGACAGCTACACAGACCCACTCAAAGGTACTGTGTTGACTTGACACAGAAGTCTTGTGTACATTTCAATAGGTTAGCTTATTTAATGGTTATGTAGTGCAGTAGCAAACACTAACACTACACTTTTCTAAAAATGTTGCAGTTAAGTATGAGTGGATAATATCAAATGCAACTATTTATACATTTAATTGGAAGCTGTGCTTTCTGATATAAGCTGCTGCTCATACATGTAGGTTTAGAGCGTTGAGAGCAAGAATTGTTTCATAAAAAACATGGTTTTCTCCACTTTTTTGACAGCTTCAGCAGTCCCTGAAATTTATCGGGAATTGAGTCAGTCCAGTATTGAGAAAAATGTAACTTGAATGTATTAAGCTACTTTGGCCATATTGCTGTAGCTGTAGGTCATAGATTCAGAGTAGTGAAGCTTGATTGAACAAAGAGTAACTGTTCGTTTAGCTCACTACATTTGACAAGTAGCTTGCCCAACACTGCACATAGTACTAAATGTTTGTTCCACCTTTGTTTAGTTTGTTGCCCTTGTTTGAAAACCTAATTAATAGCCCAGTGATGATGCTGCATTGTCAATCCATCTGTTGTTTCCTTTTATTGGATTTCTCATTTAGGCCACACACACAGACACATACTCACAAAGAGTCACCTGGCACACAGTAGGGAAGCCATCCTCCCCCCACAGCAACCTGTCCAACAGTTTCCTTTTATTCCTTCGCACAGCACTAACAAACCAGTGAGTACACATGGTAGGGCAGAGACCCAAGAACTGACACAGGTAATGATGTTTTTCTGTAGCTGTAGAGATGTACACACGGTCGTCCGCTTACATTTCTGCAGAGTAAGGTAAAGAGTAATAGAGACAGAGGAGGTCAGGGAGAAGGGGGAGGGAAACATGGGTTTCATGACCCCTGTTACAAATGAGAGGTCCTTGAAGGGTTTATCAGTGTCTGCCTGACCTGAGTTATTTACCCTCATATATGACAGCAGGCAGTGGGCGTGGGGGAAGAGCACAGACAGAGGAGAGCCTGGAAAGGATGGTTGGACAGAAAGAAGTGCCAATAAACTTCGTAAAAAAAAGGTACTGAAAATCTAAATTTCAAGAGAATAAAGCAGAGGGATAAAAACCCCAAGTATGGCAGTTAAAGCAACAGAAGCACAAATGCTAGTTCTGCGTGCTTATAACAGCATCAAATTCCCAGGGACTGAGAGTGTGAACAGTAACAGACTCCCTCTCTGTCTGTAAATACTGTCTCTTCATCCATGGACATAATTAGAGCAACTCTCTGGCTGTCTGACCACACTGTTACTCCTTCTTTCCATCCTCCCTTTCTCAATTTCCCTGAGGAGTGGGAGGAGATGAGAGAAAAAACAGTGATAACCCACCTGCTGAGGTACATCACACAGGGGCAGAAAATGCAATTTCTAAACCATCTGTGACCAGGATTTGAGAGGAAAACATTGATTATAAAGGCCTCTTTTTGACTAAAAATAAGATTTTACCCCTGACAAGAGAGAAGCACTTAAAAAAAAATGCAGGATGATCTGTGGGTTTCCATGTATCTTTGTGTGCATTATGCTTCAAAACAGTCTGTCATCTTGGTCTCCAAGTTTCACGTCACCCAAAGGCACATTTGTGGGGGTGTTTGAAATCATCTGACAGACTTAAATTCAGATACATCCCTCTCACTCTTTCTTAACATCTTTAAAGGAAAACAACAGCCATAATTCAGTGTGCATAATTATGCACCAGTCACTATTGTCCCCATAATTACAATCATTATGCTCATTATTATTGTTGACGTGTCCAAGTATTTATCCTTTTGTCATGCAAACAGCCAAGAGCTCATTTCTCAGCATGATTTACAGCCACAGCTTATTGGTAGTTGTATTATTTAAAATAACTGAAATTAGAAAAAACAAATTGATGGGTGGTTGAATATAAATGTAGCCTCTGTTGATCTTTGACTTTGTCGTTTTGAAGACAATCAGCATTGGCATCTACATCTGTGATAACAGAGCAGGAATCCTGCTGCGCCAAGAAATAGAAATGCCATCTATGACCTTTTTCTGATTGTAGCAATCAGGCTAAAAACAGCCTGCTAAGCCCCGCCCACCTCAGTCACTGCTGCCATGCCTGTCAAGATTCACATTATTATCACACAGCACATAAGCTCTGTCGTTAAACTGACAGCCACTGACAGATTCACCACTCATTATTATTTCCAAACATCGGCCCTTCAGTATTAGACAAGGATGAAAGCAGACATCTTATTAGCTTTTTATCAATTTTATAGGCCAGACTGACAACAGATCTTGACTGGTTTCACTAAATGAAGCTAGTTAGCAAACAATTTCGGCTAATTGTAGCTGTGAGTAAGCTAACAGGACCATTCCTTAATTACTTCTAATGCTTGCTCAGTAAAAGTTTCATTAACATTCAACATAAAGCGCTTCATGATATTTTGCTACAATACTGACACAAATGCTTACAATCCTAGAAAAAGCATTTTAGCGAGTTGTGAAACAGGATGACATAGATGTTGTCTCATAAGACCAACAAGGGCAAATGAGACCATTGGAGGTGTGACTAGTGATTTTCTAGTTGCATTTACTGCGTGGAACAATTATTCGTAAGGAATTTTTTAATGTCTTGCATGAAGCACTTTGAATTGCCTTGTTGCCAAAATGTGCCGCATGAATGAACCTCTTACCTTTTCTTCAATCCAGAAGCTTCAGGATGAAATTTTCAACAGAAAGTAACTATGTTATATCAGACTCAACCATATATCAGTGAGTGCTGAAATAACTGAAGCCAAGCTTGGAAAAATTGCTGTTTTCACTCATTACTTTTTGGCAGAACATTTTTAGTGTACATTTCTCTTTGCTCCAGTCTAGCTAAGCATTTGCTCTCGACTCCAACTAAAATATAAACTTTCCTGGGGATGAACTGATTCACTTCAAAGTCGGAATAATAATATTTTTCTCCTCGTAGGCAATGATTGAATTCTCAGTTTGTTTTGTAAAGATCAACAAGCTTGAGGCTGATGGATTTTATGCATTTTATTGTACGCCTGTGGGAGTGATTAATTAAAATGTTTTTCTCTCTCAGTCTGTTTTCACTACTTTCTCTCACATAGCAACAGCAATAACTACAGCATCAGAATCATCTTTGAAAAAAGTCAATAGTTTTCATTGCTGATAAATATTTGTTAATTATTAGTAGTAACACAGTTGCTTTTTTGGTGAATGACATGTCCACATTCAACATGGACAATTTCCCATTCTACTGTAAACCATATTAGTTTATGTATCTGTTTTGAGTCTCATGAACTACTGATAATGAGTAAAATAATTTGTCACGTCGGCACCAAACTAATATCAATCAACCTCTTAAATGAGCCTTGCTACAACCTGCCAGGCTAATGACATACAACTACAAATATGGAAGAAGTGAAATTACCTACCACCATTTGTTAAATTATTGCAGCGCTACAAATCACATTAACAGTGTTAATAGCTCTTTTTAGCTCTTTGACATGTGAAACAAAAACCTCTAACAATGAAGCTGGAAAAAATATTGAAATAAAAGTAAAAAGCACTTGTTCTTGGAGGCAAGTCCGGAGTGTTTTCAGTATCCACAGTCATTAATTTTTAAAAGTGAAACACCCTGTCTCTCAGATACTGGAGGGTGGAAATTCTTCTCTGCTGCAGTCTGTGATCCCTGTGCAACCTCTGTACCTCCTCCACCCAAACCACCACCAATTAGCAGACTCCCAGATAGTGTGAAGGCCCGTCTTTCTTTCCTGCACCATTTTATTATTCTCTTTCATTATCTGTAATGTGCTTTTTGGTTTGGCTCAGCCTTTTTAATTCCACCTCTTTAACAATATTCTTTTTCTATTATTTGCGACTCACTATCATTGTCTGTCTCCTTCATTCTCCACCTGTTATCTTTGCTTTACCTCCTGTGCTGCACTTCTCTTTCTCTGCTGTCTTTTCTTAGCTCTCTCATCCCTTTTCCCTGCTCATTGTTCATCTCATCCTCTCATTTTGGTGTCCTCCTTTAACTGTCTCCTCTCTCTCTCTCTCTCTCTCTCTCTCTCTCTCTCTCTCTCTCTCTTTCCCTGTTACCACTGCTCCTCCTCTGCAATCCTCTCCCTTTGTCTCCTCTTTCTCAGTCTCCCTCTGTGGAACACTTTAGAACACGCTGGATCCAAAAAGCATCTGTGAGACTGCTCCCCTTTCTTATCTAGCTGAATAAGGATGATCTCTGTGAAAGAAACTCTGGGAGGAGTACAGTTGAGTAAACAATGAGTATTGAAAGGGGAGACATTATGCTCAGGGTTCGCCAAGAACACCTGTTATGCCAGGTGGACACTGCTGGCAACACTGAGCAGACACACAAAGTAAGTAGTTGCTTGATATTCAAGCAATCTGAAAAAACACACATTATGACAATGAAAAGAACATGTTATTTGAAGATGGGTGGGTGGAAAACTCTGTACATACGTCTGAAATATGCAGCAACAGAAACATTCTCAGACAGACTGATATACTGTAGGTGACCATATTCTAAAACCCCCAAAAGGTGACCCCCTACCGGTCCTCTTGGAAAAAATACCAAACGATACTCAAGTACAACTAAGTAGCTTCATTACCCATACCTTCAATCAAATAAATCCTTTTCTGTTTGAAATATACATTTTCTATGATGTAAACAAAGATAATGTAATAAAGCCAATTTACACAACTTAAAAATAAAGCAAATGAAAACCTGGCAGTGTTGAGATCTCTTTCATTTTTGCAAATAAAAAGTCATAATTTTGAAGTAAAATGTTAAAATTTCTTCATGTAATATTGACTACTTATCTAAAAACTTTGACTGTTGACTCAGAATGGTGCTGTTAATATCTAAGAACTTTGACTTTATCTCAAAATATTGCCTAACAACAAAATTTTTTAACTTTTTCCTCATAACTTTGACTTTTTACTTTTTTCATCTCAAAAGTTGTCTTTGTATCTCAAAATTTTGACTTTTATCTAAATTTTTTTTACTTTCCTCCCTCACAATATCAACTTTTTTTATCACAAAAATTGATTCTTTTTTTCATCTCAGAACTTCCCTTTATTTCAAAAGTTTGCCTTTTTCTTGCAGAATTTTGCCCTTTTGTCTGAATTTTTTAACTTATCACTTAAAATCTAACTTCATATGAGGCAAAAAAAAATTTCAACACTACTCACAACCACAAGGAAAAGAGGGGTACTGTTGTATATCTTCAGTTTGTCTGTAAAAGTGCATTTCCACTTCAGCATTTTCCGTCCAACAGCGCAGCGCAAGCAGTCAGAGCAAACCTGAACATTTCGGGGAATTTTATGAATTCCCCCCTGAAAATAGTTTTACCACCAAAAAGAAGGACATGTCCAGGCAAAAGAGGATGTTTGGTCAATCAATTGTATTGACACTACAGGCCCACAGATGCCTTTATACATCATGATAAAGAGACACAAAACTTTAAAGCCTGTTAGGGTTATGATGTGTATTAATATGTCCAGTGCACTCCAGGCTGTGATCTGTCTTGATTCTTCATCGTCTTACACACAATCCGTCCTTAAAGACAATTAAAACCATCAGTTGAAGTCTTAACCTCTGTCAGTGGCTTCAAAGGAAGCGTGACCCCCTTGAAATTGAATGCTCAAGTCTTTGTTTACATGCAGCGGATGAATATGCTAATTAAGAAGCAACTGCTTCCCCCTAATTTGAAACTGGGCTTCACATGCTCATTTTAACTCATACAGGAATACTGGGACACATGTACAGGGGGATCAAATAATCAACAAAGAGACAAACAATTTCATTTGGCATTGACAGTTTCACTTACAGTAATTGTTTAAACATTTAAGCAGAAGCAAATATTTGTACTTCAAAAGCCAAAGTACCGTCTGTGCTGCCGCCTGCTAAATGTCACATCTCAGGAACTGCTGCCACCTTTTCTATCACTCAATTACTTGACAATTTCTCATCAAAATGACTAGATTGCAAGCTAATTTGCATTTTGAAATGTCACCCTAACACAAGTTTGTTGACGAGCTTGCCGACAAACAAATAGATACAGTGTGTGCTCATATTGCTTTAATGAGCACTTCTAAAAATGCTTTCTGAAAAGGGTTTAATATGCAGAGTTTTATGCACTGAGCAAAACTGCAAGAGCAATAAACCGTCAAGAGTGGTAAATTTAAATTTTCAACCATCCCCTCAGCAGTATTATTTCTCGTTTTATCCCTGAAAACTTTCATGCTCTTGAAAAAATCAAAAGTGTTTCTTCTGGCAGCAATAGAAAGAGAGTTTGCCTGTGCCTTAAGCCATCGGGGACAGCGCAGGAGTCAGCTACTGTAACATATTTCAATAGTCCAGACCCCACTCATTAAAGCAGCACAAAAGACTAATCACATCTGCAGCGCTTTGATTTACATGCAATTAAAGTTTCATATGAACCCCAGATAAACCAGACCGGAGAGGAGCAGCGAGAGGAGAAGGATGAGAGAGAAGGAGGAGGAGGAGGAGTGCTGAGGGAAACCGTGGAGAGGAGATTAAGGAACAGATGAGACACCAGCAGAGAGGAGAGCAGATGTGTGGAGAGACCAGGGGGCGAAAAAAAAAAGAAAGAAAAACCTACAGTGGGGACACAGAAAAGAAGAGGAGAGAGGGGAGCAGAGGTGGAGAAAGAGAACAGGTGAAGCAAGCCATCATTTGGCAGGAGAAGTGATGACACAGCACATCCATCTCTGTGGCAGGTGCCTGCTGTTGCTCCTTTACAGAGGACACACACTAACAGGGAAAAAGAGCTCTGCAGCAGCATTAGTGTGAAAATACAACACTGAGTCAGGCTGCTGGGGCACAGATTAATAAATATGACCGAATGGCTTTTCTTAAAATAATACTCCCTCATAAGAAGCCCCAAAAATAGTCCATAACTTTTGGCTCTATTTTCATCAATGGGTGTAGCATTATGTAACCATAATATCTTATTTAAATGTTTTTCTTCATGTCTCAATTAGCTTTTGTGATGGATTATTTAAGCTAGTCTTGCTTTTGGGGGGCATAATACTCTAAAATTTACACCAAAGGATAATTAACAAATCATGTAAAAAGAAAGCCTAAACAAGTCTTTCTGTCATGAGATAAATCCTCAACTCCTCTTCAAAACTCCTCAGATCTTTTTTTAAAAGCCTTTGTTTTGCCGGGACAACAGACTTGTTTCTCCAGATGCTGCACTTTGTTATGTAACATTACAGTGAGTAAATCAGTAATCATACCCCGCAGCCGCTTGATATTTCAGTTTGAAAGCACTGCTCCATAAGAAGGTAATGTGATGGATGCATCTCGACAAGGAACAAACAAGTCAAGCACAAAGCGAAAAAGCAGCTGAGCGCCAAACGTGTGCAAGTGAAATGAAAGTTACACAACAGTGAACTAACATATGAGTCAGCCAAATAATCAAACACACATTGATCTAAT